>JAUZSU010014761.1:0-10995 GCA_034780255.1 Parotocinclus maculicauda
TGATTACTCCAAATTGGCATTGACTTGTGTATATATATGTGACTGGTGTTGAGATGAACTTGTGTATGGATATAACCCTGTGTGTGTCGCTTACATGGCCGCTGATGCCGATAGCGACGTTAAAGAAGCCCAATAAACAAACAAACAACATGGTGTACAGGTCTAACAATGTACAGTATGTGACAATAAAAGTCGAAAGTGCAAAAAGTAAAAGTATTAGTACTTTGTAACATTTCATCACTGGCTGCCAGGTATATGCATATTACAAATCCAATTATTGGTCCTCCCTATGTCTGTGTGGATTCACTCTGGGTCCTTCACATTCCAAAGAATTACGTTAGGTTAACTGGTTAGTTTAAATTGCCCTGGTGTCTGATTAATATCAATGTAACATTTCTCCTTTTTCCTGAATAGCCTTTTATCCTGATGTTTCATTAAATACACTGCTCACAAAAATTAGGGGATATTTCAAAAATGAAATATCCCATTGAGTTGGGGATATACTTGGATATATATTTTTTAAATGAAATTTCCCCTTATTTTTGTGAGCTGTGTATGCAAAATAAATGGTCATGGGTAATGATAGTTCAACTGTATGATGCAGATGCAATGGTCTGAACTGAGTGCCACGTCATCACCCTTACGCACCACAGAGTGGTACCATGGCATACAAACCCTAACTGCTCCAAGAATGCAGATGCAAATGAATTTGTCTGCTGCTTTGCATTTGCCTTGTGAGACGAAGCCTTAATGAAAGGGAAGACTTTACCTTTACCATAAGCAAACCAAAACAAACATAGAAAGCCCCACCAATGAGAGCGAGAGAGAGAAAGAGGGTAAGAGGGAAAGAAAGAGACAGTCTATGCAGCTAGTGAAGGCACTAGTGCAGACATGGCATGTGATGTGGCTTGTTTGCTGAGTTGACAAAGTGTGTGATCTTTAGCTAACAGCTTATACCTATATCATAGAGTGTATGTCCAAATTACAGGCCTCTCCTCACACATAACCGTTTGTCTCAGTAAACACAGACAGAAAGTCACTGGAGCCAAGTTCAAATATTTACTCATCCAGATGGCCGTATCAAACCAGTTCCTTGAAGTTCCTCTGCTTCCTCTCAGCTTGCTGCAGCACTGTATTTATTTGTCTATAGACATTTCTGCAGAGGTTCCCTGGTGTTTTCCTTTTCAGTCCTGTCACTGGGGCTGTGTTTGTTTGCTCAGGGATGGATGAACACTAAAACACTGTGTGATAGGCAATAACTCATTCATCTTCTACACGTTTGCTTACTCGCTGTGCCAAGCACGACTGACAGGTCTAGAGGGCAGGCTGTTTGTCCTAGGCATTCGCCACAGGTCAGATATAGATGGTGTCTCGCACTGCATCTGGCATGTGGAGCATGAAGATTTGTCTTTAGCAGACTGTGTGTTTAAGTGTGAAAAAGGACTGGAGGACCCCGATGTCAAGCTGTGAAGATCAATGTCAGATCTGGATTGTATTCTCATCTAATAAAATATTTATCCGATGTACACCCAGGTGAAGTTAAAGAAATGACCTTACACTGCTTTCAAATATTAGGGGATATTTCAAGATTCATGAATATGAAGCATTTATCAGTTGTACGATTACACAAATAAGATTGAGTAGCAAGTGATATATTTATGGGGGTGTACAGAAGCATGTCAAACTGGATAAAAGTGCCACATATTGACTGTTCAGTAAGGTGTATGGCGACCCAAGACTGTCAAAACACACTAACAGTGATGGTTCATGGACAGAATCAAATTGTCCAGCAGCTCTTGTGGGATCCCCTTCATATTTATTTTGAAATATCCCCTAATTGTAAGCAGTGTATTTAGGCACATTAATGTTGATATACTTGCATTTCTAGAATGAAATAATTTGTAATGTATTCATTAGGAGTCTGAGAATTCTTTTGATAAGGTTCATGGCAGCAAACATAATAGATCACATCACAAAGGTTTTGTGTAGAACTCCTAAACATATTAGAGCACATGATACCCATTAGGCAGTCTCTGCAGGGGATCAGGCCTTTAAGATCATCCATGCATGTTTCTCCTGTTCCACTGTCATACAATAAAGAGTAGGCCACAACCTCCTCATTTCACAAGAATAAAAAAAAACAACACATGCTCATAGGCTCCATTTGGAACAAGTTCAAAGCGCGTACCATCTGGAAGGAATTAAAAACAAACCTGCCATTTATTTCAGAACCCTGCAGCCTTTGGAAGTTAATAACTATTTATGGGCAAAGCTTTCAATTGTCCCTCCTATATCCACTGTGCTACCGTCATGAAAGGAATATTGCTAAATTAGATCAAACATAAAAGGCCTGAAAGCCTGCAGGTATGAACTTTTTACATGGGCTGTCACATTGTTAACTTTTTTTTATATTCATAGTTTGTCGGCTTGCAGCTTCCTTTTCCTTTCACGCACCAGGCGCATGTCCAGGTGCCGGAGCTGATTGAGGAAGCCAGGGTTGGGGCAGATGTCTCTGTGCTGGCGAACGACTTGTGCCGCCTCCATTAAGGTGAGCTCTTCACAGATCATAAGGAAAGCCAGGACGAGCGTGGCAGAACGGCTGACTCCCATCAAGCAATGGACAAACACTTTCCCTGAAATGGAGCAAATTAGTTTGTCTGTGATATATCAAAAGGGTTTGTCCCCCTAAGGATTCATGTAATACTGCAGACAGGGTACTATTTATTTCTTAATTGGTTAATACATCCTATAAGAGAAATTATGTTACGTTAACCCCTTTTTTTTGGTACCCCATTTTCTAACAGTGTACTTTTATACCATTTCCCTCAACACCCAACAGCCAATTTTGGAGGGCTAGAGCTCTAGTGGGTTATTTATCTGACATATGTGAAGCCAGCCTCCAACCAACCACCTTCTTCCTCACACATGAGCTTACCAATACTGAAAACCAGCTAGCTCTACAGCTGATTAAAGTGAATGTCCTCCCACTCAACAGAGAGTAGCGCTCTCAGCCTGCTGACTGTGGATAACGATGACATCATGTGGGATGATATGATGACTGCTTTTTGGATGTACAGGTGTATGCCATCTAACGACCACATTCAGTTCTGTGAAACAGGTGCTCGACCGAATGTTCTTAGACTGGACATTAGAAATTACCATAGTCTTTTTATGCTACTTTAATCTAAACATAAAGAAAACTGCATGCAAACTATTCATAAATGTGTTAGAGGTACTGATGAGGGTATTTATTCACACGGAAGATTAGCCAGATAAAAAAGATATTCAACAAGTAAACTAGTTTATATAGTTTAGAACAAACAAAGCAGTACTACTTATAATAGGACAGACCCAAAAATGTATAAATGCCATTCACAGCTTGTTACAAATAATCAGTAGTAAATCATCAACACACACTAGTAACTTACACAAAAAAGTCTCTAAACACATCAACCAAATATGTAATCAAAACGTGAGCTAGGCATGCAAGCAATTTCCTGCATGCAAGTTGACTAAAAAAAAAAGCCAAAAACAGGTGACATATTACAACTTAAGAGAGACTACTTGATCAGTTAATAAAAAATAATGATAAAGTTAATTTGCATTTTAATCAACTTGCAGGAATATTGGAGAGAGAGAGAAAATGAGGGAGCAAGCCCAAATAAGCATCTACACTTTTTTTTATTAACAAACCCACCAAAATCTGCAAAGCACAACTACCAAGATCTGTAAGTGACTTTATAGAAGAATAACCCCAAATTAGTTTAGAATAAACGAAGCAGCAACCCTGACAAGAATGATGGACTTCGACTCTTAAACTCCTGGATCTGCAGTATTGACTGGCTGTCGAGGTGACCAGCTGGTTACATCCTCAACATCCAGAGATAAAAGAAAGATTTTTATTTTCTTTTATAACTTATGTTAATTGTGAACAGATGTTGATTGTATGGTCATTAAATGGCTTACACCTTATCAGTTATCACATTTAAACATCATATTTTTAAAAAGGGAGTTTTGATGTAATGACACAGTAGTGGTAGCAAACTATTCAATATTTTCATAAACCTGCCTTTTTTGGACAATGCAGCTCTCATGAACCTTGCAGTAGGATAGAAATAGACACTTATGAGGAAGTCAGTGGAATCATCAGCCTCCACTCCATAGTAATCTATATCCATGTCTCTGTAGAAGCGAGGACCGGTGTTTACATGAGGGGGGCCACTGGCAGCATTCACAATATGGGTGATTCCCATGCTGTATAGCACTGGCTTATCACGGGCAGCAACCCTGCAGGCAAATCCAAAAGAGTTTTTTTCCAGTGGGAAGTCATTTAAAAACAATTACACCTAGAATCAAATTACCCTGTTAAATAAAGTATGTTTTTACTGTACACTCTGCAGTCCTGGGTGTCTGGGTCTTGTGCATTTTTTTCCAACATCTTTGGCATGAACTGGCCAAGAACTGATCAACTACTTGTGTATACAAACACATCTATAAAGCAGCTGAATCATTGCCCTATGTGACACTAAACTCCTATTCAGCTGTGTGCAGACCTATTGCTCTATATGTTTGTCTCATGAATGGTTGGATTGCTGCCTGGTACGTACTCATTGCCAATGTACACATTGGGCCACACTTGGTTGACATGTCCAGTGGGGTGCCTGTCAGCCAACAGGAAGTCCTGTAGTTCAGCCACGGATGGTGTTTCATAGGCACACAGCTCCTTAAGTGAGGTCCTGGTGTGTAAATATACATGGCACATACTTGTTAATTTATATCTCCATTTGGTTTTTCAACCACCGAGTCGTTTCATGTTAATGGATACAGAGATTCATTGTGTGTACAGCAGGTATACATTTACAATCACAAAGGTGAGATGTTTTTGTTGGCTGGGGTATATAGCTCATATAGAAATATGAGTTAATACCCATGTAGCAGCACAAACCAGTCAGTTTGAGTTTCCACTAAGACACATTTACTATCCTCCTATATTTCTGCTAAGCTAACAGACTCGTTAAGCCCACCTGAAGCCAAAGCTGTGAACCATGTCGACTTGGTGACAAAATTCAACAGGTCAAAAGTGAGTAGAGCGCTTTTTCCGGGTGCTTGTCCAACTCAGGATTTGATTGACCGTGATCATATTACAATACAGAAATCTGGAGTGCAATGCGAGACCTATGAGCATTTCGTATAGGTTTGAACTAAAAAAGAGAGCTCAAAAATTCTCCACCTCTGTGGACTTACATTTTTAGCCTTTGTCTCTTTTATTCTTGTCAGGTGTCTGTGCCTTTCTCCTTGGTCAGGGACGTTGTCAAAAGTCAGTTCACAGATATGCCTCTGGAGGACCTTTCTTTTTATAAGTGGTGTATAATTATAAACCTCCCTGGCAGCTAAAACCTCTTGCAGGTCTTCGCTTGGTTTGCATTTAGAGACCTTGTAAGCGCTCCTTCTTTTTCTGCCTTTACTCATTGTGAGCATTCTCTTATTACCATTGTCTGTCCCATACATGCAGAGCAGTCACCAGATTGTCTGTACATATAATTGCTGATTGGTCTTTGAAAGTGAATGTTATTTTGGCTTATATCATTGCAGAGAGTAATGAAAGCTCACAAAACCAACAGTTGGGCTAAATACCTCTCATTACCAGCTGTGGTCTCTTAACAGTGAGTCTCTTAACAGTGAGTGACGGAGTCTGCCAGTGAAAGAGGCTTGAAGGCCCACAGTAATTACAACTTTATGAAGTCTATAAAAGGGAATTAACAGCCGGGGTGTGAAAGCCACATCAACCTGTTTCTTTCCTGGATCTGCTTTTACCATAACCTGATACATTATACTATTTAGTCACTTAAGTGATAATCCAAAGCCCTGTATTTTTTATTGGCTTAATTTACACTGTATGGCCAAACGTTTGTGGAAGCTCCTTCTAATTAGTGATATCCATTATTACAGCCACACTAGGTGCAAACAGGTTCATGATACAAAATACAGGGCTACTGACTCTCCACAGCAGGTGCAACTTGGTCATCAGGCAGTTTGGTCATTTTCTTGATTTGCTGGTCTTGTGAGAGCCAGGTTTTTTCCAACCCCAGCATTATATGGCCTACATACAGATATTCAATAGATCATCCTAGCTGCAGCAGCATGGCTGATGCAATCCGTTATATCAGGTGCTGTTACACCTGAACAGATCCAGCACTCAGGCAGTTCATATATAGCACTCATTTTCAGTGGGACCTTGGTTCTACTGAGGAAACTTTGGAATTCCCATAAGATAAGGAATAATGTAGATTGAATTAATGTGTTCGTACCGAGCTCCATGCCTTCAGAATTGGATTGCTGACTGCTGTAATGAGGAACCCTATAGTAGTATCCTATGTTGGAACTTTCTTTTCACAATAATGCCCACCATGCACATAGATATATAGATAGATAACTTTATTAATCCCGAGGGAAATTCGTGTATTACAGCAGCACAAATCCAACAAGAGCACAGAGAGCAAGATTAAATTAGTGATAAAAAGATAATAAAATAAAAATAAATGAAATAAACATCAAAAAAGTGTCGTACATCTCGTCAACAACATGTTTTAGGAAGCAGGAATTGAACGCATGGACCCTTCTCCAGACCTGAATCCCATTGAACATGCTTGGGATGTACTGGGAAGACATCTGACTAACTGTCCAATGCCTCCCATAGAGTAGTAGTGAATTTTACAAAAGCTGCTAGACAATATGATCCTGTCCATGACCCATCACTGTTAGTGTGTTTCGGCAGTCTTGGGTGACCATGCACCCTACTGAACAGTCATTGTGTGGCACTCTCATACAGTTGGAAATGCTTCTGTTTACCCTCATGAATGTCACTTGCTACTCAATGACAATAATTAAGTTTGCATCTCATTTGTGTAATCGAACAACTTTCTTTGACTTGATGTCAATTTTTTTAAAATCTATTTTTAATCATTTAATATTCATTTTGAAATATCACCTAATTTTTGTGAGCAGTGTATTTGATTTGTCAAAAAAGACTTCTGAAGAATTTTAATCATTATATTTAATTGAAAAGTATAATGTCATAAGGAAAAGAGAGGCTATGTCATAAAAGTATTTGTTTATTTATTCATGTTTCAGGCCGATCTGAACTCTTACACACTCCGGTGATATTAGTACACAATCACGCCGTTATTTCGTTATACATAGTTACGACTTATTTGTAATGTTAAATCACAATGTAGACTAACTACTAACATTACTGTTCTGTAAACTAGACAATTTTATAATTGAACTGGTGTCTGTATACACAACTGCTGTTTTTTGTATGAATATATACATTTTAAAGATTTTTGCAAAAGTTTTTTTTTGCAACTGAGTCAGAGAGGAGCTTAAATACTCGCATCTGCTGCCAGCGGTACTCGAGTGAGATTAATGCGATGATCAGTGTCCTTTCAGTGTCTCCCGCTCCCCTGCAGCCAGTTCAGGGAAGAAATCTGTGCATGAGCTGCAGCAAGCTGACGTCTGGCCAAGCAGTTCTTCCTCATACTCTTCTGCTCAGCAAGTACCAGGATTGTTTAGTATGCACAGCATGCCAGCCAACTAATCAGGAAGCAAAGACAGATGTTTTCCAAAAGTAGATGTGTATCTGCGTAACTGAGTGCGTATATGTCTGGAGTCGTGGCCTGGGTCTTCTGATACAGCCTGGTATTATGACATAATACTCTGAAAGCATAATAGGATGGAGCAAACACAGCAGCCTCTATATGTGATTTAGTATTAAACTATGGCATCTTGCTCACAGATTTCATTGATTTTCTCATGATATATCAGCATATGGCAGACCCTCTTATCCTGAGCAACATACATTTCAGCTGAGGTTTAAGAATATGTCTCAAGAGTCTAGTAGTAGGGAATTTGGATTCACAAAGTTCTGATTAGCAGTCAAGAGCCTTAACCACTGAGTCACCACTCTGCCACCCTGCACTTAGGTTTCTCTCACAGCTGCCAAAAGTTATTGCATCATCCAGACAAGAATGCTGTGGTCTAAGTATAGTTTATTTCCATGATGATGTAATGATTATCTGCAAAAGTTTTGGAAACACCTAAAACAAAGTGGGCTGCAACAAACCGGCATGGCATAAGGTACCCTCAATACTTTAGATTTTTTTTTAAAAACGCTTGCAACTTTCATATGAAATGTGATGAACAGCAAGACCTATAGTTGTCAGTGAAATCCAATCATAGTTTATAAAAGAATTCCGAAGCAATCCTGTTTCATCTTTTATACAGTGTAGCCAAGTCATCTACTTTATATATCATGGGGTAATGAGCAAAGCAAAAGGTATTCTTCTTCTAATCCTGGTCTAAGGGTCACTTGGGATAATCTAGAGCCTAAACCTAAATTCAATTAGCACAGGCAGAGGTATATACTGGATAAAGCAGCAGTCCATCACAGCATTCTGTAAATATACTCCACCTTTATTTTGACCAAACCCTCGGGAACTGCTGATTCCAAAACTGTCCAGTGATGTTCTGGTGAAAAACAAACATGCAGGATCACACTTGAAACCACAGTGCTGGTAAGTTTTACCAGCAGTTTTATAACAGTCTTCATGACCCTGGAAATGTAAATTTACTGTTTTTTTTTCATTTTGGCCAAAGTTGTTTGTGTATGGCATTTAAATGTGGTAAATTTTTCAGTTGGTTCCAGCCCAATTTGCCATGACATACAGTTTCAACACATTTCAACAGATTTGTAAGGGGCTCTGACAAAAACAGGTGCTTCTCGCCAGTGCAGGCTTTGAGCCACACCCAGTTGAAGCCAAAGCCCCTCACATTTTCCACTTCTAACGCCTGCTTGTACTTATGCCATCTAACTATAAGATGGGAGATACTGTTTGGGTCTTGGACCTTTGTCAGTACTGACACTGTAGAAACATAATGGTGTATTTTTTTATTTTTTTTGCTGGCCCATTTGAAGGCTATCGAGTTCAGCGTTGTTACTTTGTTGTTGGTCAACCTTGTTTATAACGTTAGACGCTGCAGCAGTCTTCATGTTTTACAATGTTCTTTATCAGTGGCCAGTTTCTGAACAAAGGGTGATGTTGTCTGCATATTTTTGGTTTGCGTACTCATCTTAATAAAGGAAAGTGACGTTGAGATGTCACTGTTGGATGAGGTAAATGACGGCCAACATACTGGCAAACTTGCTTGAGAAGTTTATTGACGCAGTGTGTTTGTGAGGTGTAACATGGATGCTGATTATTTCAGTAGTGGTATGACCCAAAACTTCAACCGCTTTCTTGGTGAGTGTCAATATGCAAAATATACTGCTCACAATAATAAGGGGATATTTAAAAATGAATATGAAGTAATTAAGCAATTTTATTTCACTAAAATGAAAAAAACAACAACAATTTATTCATGGGGTTAACATAAGCATGTCAAACTGGATGAAAGTGCCACACATTGACTGTTCAGTAAGGTGTATGGTTACCCAGGACTGTCAAAACACACAGAGTGATGGTTCATGGACAGGATCAGATTGTCCAGCAGGTCTTGTGGGATCATCTTTATATTCATTTATGAAATATCCCTGAAATATCCCCCTATACCCTAATATCTCCTTTTTGTGAGCAGTGTACTATCAGCTCACCAGAACGGACCTAGTACACACCAGCCCAATCTGGTTTCTAGTGTCACACCGCCATCTGCTGGCGAGACTTAGTAGCACCACTGGAGTGGTTCTATTTAATACTACAACAGATGCTTAAAATTACTAGCCTTTTGGACTGATCAGTGTGCACCATATTACTAATTCAAATAATGATCTAATCCCCAGCCACCTATGACACGTTTTATTGACATGAAATATATAAGACCCATGCTTTAAGGTGAGAACTGAAATATTTTGAAACGTAAGTAAAATGCATATCATTATATATGTACATAGTAAAGTTGGTTGTAAATTACAGTTCAGTCACAGTTCAAAGAAACTAGTCACCTGCAAGCATCTAAACCCAAATTATTTATTTCTGCTCTAAAGACTTCATGTTGTAGGCCTATCATCTGCCTGGGGATTAGACTTCACAGAAGAGGATCATAAACCCCCATTAGTACATACAGTTCTCCAGAGGATTATTATAGGGCTGGCAATGCAGTCAGTCTAAATGGAGTCCCTGTCCATCACAGGAAGAGGTAATTTCATTATCCACTCTGTTAGATTCTGTTTTCTTTTTTTTGCCCTGATCATTCTGTAAACAGCATGGAATCCAGCAAGCAGTGTCAGTCTGTATTAAAACACAGCATATTACATTCTCAGTTCCACCTTGTAGCTGAATCTAATTACCTATTAAAGTGCTGCTGTTATGTAAGACACTGTTCAAGCTTCAAGAGGACAGGAGTGTGAGAGCACTGCAGTTTAATCTAAACAACAAAGCTCTTACACAAAGGCATCTCAGCTATCAAAATGGCTTTATTATCAAACAGCATTTCGCCCTCAGACTGTAGCACTAATTTTACTCAAATGGAAATAGGAAAGAACATGTACCTTGGGTACGACCAAGAAAAAGTCTTTTAATAAGTAATTGTAGGTAAACAATTAATGATTGAAATTTTAACATATATTTCACATATTATCCTTGTGTTCCAGTTGTTAAATTTATGACACCAATAATAATAATTAATAATAATAATAATTATTATTATTATTATTATTATTATACTACTACTACTACCACTACTACTACTACTACTATTAATAATACTACTACTACTACTACTACTACTAATAATAATAATAATAAAAATAATAATACTATAACTACTACTACTACTACTACTACTACTACTACTACTACTACTACTAATAATAATAATAATAATAATAATACTATAACTACTACTACTACTACTACTACTACTACTACTAATAATAATAATAATAATACTATAACTACTACTACTACTACTACTACTACTACTACTACTAATAATAATAAT
>JAUZSU010014772.1:0-10995 GCA_034780255.1 Parotocinclus maculicauda
CAACCCCCCCCCCCCCCCCCGTTTTTAAAGTCCCTTTTAAGTTAATGGTTCAGTTGAAGCTGTTTAGTCTAACGTTTGTTATTTTCCTTTACTTCTGAGACTCTTGGTCGGTCCTTATTGATACTCGGCTGTGGCAGCTTCTCGTTTTCCATCTCCACCACGTCTGTTTTTGGTTTCCTCTACCCATTAATGGCCCCGGCCCCCGCCCCCAACCCCCGCCCCCACGCACAAAGGGTCTGATTCTCCCGCTCTTATTTTCCTGTCGTGCTTTTACGTCTCTTGGAATGCTCCTTATTTGAAGAATTTTTTTTTTAAAAGGAAAAGAGGGGAAAAAAAGGCACTCGGACGTCCCGGGCACGCTCGAGATGCAGCCGTTCTAAAATTTCGCCGGCGTTCGACCTGGAAACCTCGACGCGCCGCGAGCAACGTCCAAGAACTGGAACGGCGGCACGAATCAAGGGTCGAAAACCTCACCGAAAACGCTAGTCCGTGATCTTGAGCTTGGACTGATTTCTGCATGAAGTGCTCGTTAACGGGTCCTACTAACGAACTCGTCCGATCTTAAACTGACCGACCGCGTTTATTTATCTCCCTCGTCCCGAGCCGTGAAATATGTGCCAATAAGATCCCCAGATCTTTTGGAGGTGGCGTGCAAACTTGTGGTCTGACCCCGTGGTTCCCGACCTAATTTTCCCCCCCCGTCGAAGCATCGTTTATGTTTGCGGCGTTAATACCGAGCAAACTTTTGCTCAGATCGGCCCGTGCTTTAGGTGTCCTGACGTGGTCTTGTCTTCCTTCTACGTTCCTTCTACCAGCTTTATTGGTAATCCATTAAATCGATGTCTGAAGAGCAGGAGTGATCTCATTTGGCCGTGTTAAACAGGTACTTAGTTACAGTGCAGTAATTAAAATGCCATTTGGATAGAAACCCTTACACCCCCCCCAACCCACCCCCCCTCCCCCCGTTGGCCCTGGAGGACCTCGCCGGACTTAATTGAGGAAATCCCAGGCTTAATTGATCCGTAACCTGCTGCGCTCGCCAAGAGAATATGGAGCAGCATGAGAAGAGAAGTAGAGACTGCGTTCTCTGTTTTAACAAACGGTTCAGTTCCTTTGGTGTTTCCGGTCGGACTCTTTTTGGTTCCTGAAGCCGGAAACCCGTGCCAGTCGGAACCAGAGTTGTCCTTTTGGTAATAAAATGGGGGTTTGGACCTGGAAAGAGGTCAGGCGTATCTGGAGTTTTTTTTTTCTCTTTCCCGAACCGTTTGCTCTGTTATAACTGGTTCCTGTTTGAAAGTGGAACCTTTTTTGTATTGTTTAAGGGCTTTGATGCTGCATGGACAAACCTTATTGGTACTGGAACCTTTTCCAGTCGGGTAAATAAACCCGGTTCCGATTCGATTCCGCTTATCGGTTCCTACTTGCGCTTTGCGAATGGGCGAAAAAAACGTCCGTATTAATCGAAAAGTACCGGTGCGTCATGTGATCACGTACCGTACGTCGTTACGAGCAATTGGCGGAAGATCGCAGCTCAAAAGTGGGCAGAAATCTGGCTCCACTTCGAGATCAAACAAAAAACGTGTGCAAATTTGGTCTGTTATAATAAAGGTTACGCCTCCAAAATGGCAAATACCGGATCCACCGGGCCCGAGTGCTGCCTCAATGTGGCTTAATGTACAAAAAAGCACTGTGGTTATGGTACTGGACTATGGGCCAGAAGGTCCAGGGTTCAAATCCCAGCTCTGCCACAGTTGGCTCCCTGAGCAAGGCCCTTAACCCATATAAGGGCGTCTGCTAAACGACATAAATGGAGAACTAGGAAAACCTTTTTTTTTTTTTTTTTTAGTTAATATTGGTAATAAATAATAAAAAAATCTCCACTGCTAAAATGATGAACCTGCGATCCAAAAGGAAAGCAACCCTTTTGTAATCGAGCACAGTCGGGATCGAGGGCCATTGGGACCAAAGGCTTTGGTTTATCGTTTGGTACCACTTGTGTCCTGGGACGTCATTTTGTTCTAAACAGGAACAAAGTCGTTATAAACTGGAACCGTTTTTCTCCTGGATGTTGAAAGTATTTGGGTTTTTGGGTTAGTATTTATGATCCGTATTTCGTTGTACGTATCAGTAACGATCGTCTTTCTTTGCAGTGTATTCTGGGACCTGTACTGCGCCGCCCCGGACAGACGCGAGACCTGCGAGCATTCCAGTGAGGCCAAGGCCTTCCATGACTACGTAAGTGACGGGACAGTTCCTTTGACCGCTGCTGGTCCCAAAAAGGGGGGTAGATATACAGGTTGTGGCTGTGACTTGGCCCCCGGTTCTGAGACACACTAGGGTGCGACACTTTGTCTCGTCTTATCCGTATTAAGTGAAAAATCCTTTAAAATGATTGTTTTATTCGGGCGTCTTTCGGCTCCGGCCGCCTGTTTTGATGTCGTGTGCTGTTTGATCTCTCCAGTGTTTAATCACCAGGAACAGACTGTTAATGAGCTGACGTTATTATACGTTAAACGCCGGTTTAACACGGTTCATATCGACCGCGCTTTCGTCCTAAGTTCGGATTCGAGCCCTGCTCCGCTCGGTCGGTTTGGCCGAGCGTCCGTCTGTCGCACCGTCTCTGCCCTTCCTCGCTCTTTCCAGAATCCTCGCAGGCTTCGGGGGAGATAATGGACTACGGCGCTCTAATCTCCTAATCCCGGGAGCGGTTGAAGGGCTAAGCCGAGAGGATTTGGTAGGATCGGCGGCTTGGCCAGGCGCCAAAGGTGCCCGTTTTTTCGGCGCTCTCGCCGTAATGAGCATCGACCATAGAGTCCACGGTCCGGGGTCGTTCATCAGAGCTGTCGAGTGCAGACGGAACCTCTAGGAAAGGTCATCCGGGTCGGCCGTCGTTTCGATCTTTAACGCTTTTTTTGACCGCGCGCCGGTAACGAACGCACGGGAAATTCACGACCGCGGTAATTTACGTGGCAATCGCCCTTTCAGTATTGATGGTTTTTTTTTTGTTTTTTTTATTATTATTATTTATTTATAATATTTAATAATTTATTTTATTATTATTATTTTTATTAATAACGAACGCACGGGAAATTTACAACCGCGGTAATTTACGTGGTTTTCGCCTTTTCAGTAGATGTTTTTTTTTTTTTTTTTTTTAATTATTATTATTTATTTATAATATTTAATAATTTATTTTATTATTATTATTTTTATTAATAACGAACGCACAGGAAATTTACGACCGCGGTAATTTACGTGATTATCACCTTTTCGGTACTGATGTTTTTAAAATTTTTTTTATTATTATTATTTATTTATTAAACCATTGTTTTATTTATTTATTTATTTATTTATTTATTTACAAATTTTACCTTAAAAAATTGAACACAAAGTGAATCTCGGACATGTAGAACGTCCACCCAGAGAATTACGAACTCGTGGGACATATTTGCCGCGGATTTACGTCTTCAAAACTAAAACGAAATGCTGCGTCCCGTATCGAAAAGATTAAATTCGAACCTACTTTTAAAATAAAATCTGTCGTCATTTCCCATCTAAAGACGAGGCTTTTGTTAAAAGTTTAGTTGCAGATGAACATGATTGAAAACGCACCTAAAATAATAACGTTTAGAAATTCAGAACCGGGTGGCACCGCTGCCTCACAGCGAGAAGGTCCCGGGTTCGATCCCAGGGTGGGGCGGCCTGGGTCCTTTTTGTGTGGAGTCTGCATGTCCTCCCCGTGTCTGTGTGGGTTTACTCCGGGTACTCTGGTTTCCTCCCACACTATAAAGACGTGTTGGGTTAATTGGTGTCTCTAAAATGGCCCTTAGTGTGTGACTGTGTGTGTGCGCGCCCTATGATGGTCATGCGCCCCGTCCAGGGTTGTTTCTGCCCTTGCTCAAGTTGCAGGGTGGGCACCATCTGGCCCGCGACCCCATGTGGATTAAGCGGAAGATGAATGAATGAATAAATGAATGAATACATTAAAGTTTTTCTAGGTGAGCCTAAGCACTTTTGCAGGCTACCAGGACACCCTAGGACGAGCATGGAAGATGATAAATCATAGTATTTTGGGTAGATAATCTCTATATAGTAGTAGCATTAGCATTAGCATAAGGCACATGAATCAAGCAAGAATGATTTAACAACCTTAGATCATGTTCAATATTTCTTTATATACATACAAAAGTTTTGGAATGAAAACCTAACCAGTTCGAGTCGAGGCCGATCACGTGGACCTTGGTTCAGTTCCCTTGGTTCCTAGGCTTGAATTGGGAAGGTCGGATGGTGCATTAGCAGCACCTTGCAATAGATTTGCGTCCTCTGCAGGGGGCTCTTATCGTACCCCAGTGAATTCAGGGTTAGACTCCAGACCCCAGGAGGTTAGATTTATTTTTGTTACTGAACCGTTCCTAACAATTCTAAACTAAGCTATATGCCTTTCATAAGAATTGCTTATATGAGCCTAATTCGAAACCAAACCAGCACTATTGGTTGCTCCCTTTAGATCGGTGCGTCCCTAGTGTCTCGTTTTAATTTGGTGGTGAAACGTTGACGTTGACAGGATGCCGTTTTTCTTTTCTCGAGAGCAGATGTGTAATGTTTGTAGACCCCAAATCTCATACAAGAATAGCGTTAAGCGCCATTTCTCTTATCGTACTATATTATATCAGGCATTCTCATGGTGCTACACTAGTCTTAGACTACTGAGAGGCCTCGCACACACACACACACACACACACACACACACACACACTGGGTGTACATACCACAAGTCCTGCTTATTCTAGAGCTATACAGAGTCAGTGTCATGTACCTGATAGAGTGGAACCTCAGCCCTGCCCTTTACTCTCTTAAGTCACAATGATGTCACACCAGGTGGACGTGGTTTCTTTGCCTCTAGATAAAATCTTCTCTTAACCAACCTCAGTCATCTGATGTCATCCGTGTCCCTCCTACTCATCCTCCGTCCACCATTTCTGTCGAGTCATACATTCGAAGCCCAAAAATATTCTCAACGACGTCGTTTGCTATGTTCAAAAAGTGATTGTTCCTAATTTATTACAGATATCACTTATATATAAATGGCGCTTTAATGCATTATGTAGACTGTTCTGGTCGAGTTGTTTTTGTGCCAAAACCTTTGAATGTTTGCTAAAGGATTTAATAAATCTCTCCGCATATAGTCGAACCCTGCAATCTGAACTCGTTATCCTATTTGCCTATTATTAAGGTATTTTATTCTCAGAGTCTTACCTCTACCTACACCTTCCACTTCCAAGTTATTTAGTTATTAATACTTTTTTTTACAAGAATGTTTGTACTTTATAAAGAAAAGCAACTCTTGCTTGTTAGAAGGGTCGTCCGCTGTGCAGATAACGGCTAGAGGAGATAACCAGTCTGAGCTTTGTGTCCCTATTATTCTGACCTTGTTAAAACTAGGTGGAGTTTATGCTAAAATTAAAGCAGATAGGCCTGATTGTAAGAAATAAAGAACGTAAGGTTATTCTTATTCTGATATCGTAGCCAAATATGCAGCTCCGAGTCATGTCTACGACAGTAGTAACTGGAGTTACATTAATGGTGGCAGTGGTCCTACCTTCAGAAACCCCCTGCTGTCCCAGCGCATGGTATATTCTGACCCATTAACCCATTATTTTAACCACTAGCTCTCACTTTAAGGAATTAAATTTGAAATCTACCCTGAGCAGGTGTATTTATAGCTGAGGGAACGATTGTTTGCACCCTGTCCCTACCTACTCATGACTTCTCTTATGTTGATGTTTAGCCCAAAATGGTTTTAAAGCCATTGCTTTAGAATGAGGGTAGGTTGAGAAATCTGAGATGCAAATATAAACGCACACTGGGCGTAGTACATATGGGGAACAGGTAACACGAGAGGGTGGGTGGGGGGCACGCAATCGTGTGCCATGTAGGCTTTATCTGAAAGTATTGGTCACTGCCAATATTGTGTTACCAATTTAAGGAGGACTTTTGGCACTTAAATAACTTGTATTTTCCTTTCTGCATGATTTGAATTAAAAAAACTATGCAGAAAACAAATGTTCAATTTATATGGAGATGAAAATAAAGCAAATCTCATTACATAATGTGATTTTGTTTCATATTTCGAATTTGGCAAGTTAAGTGTTATTAAATGCCACACCGGGAACATCAGGTCATAGTTTAATGTAGTGAAATGAATCTTGATATAAATAGACATGCATTTTTATTGCTATGTTCATCATTCATTAAAGTGACCAGATTGTTCCAAATCACCTTGTGCTTCCTTGGTTCTCTATTTAAGTGTGTGAGCGACCATACGGATTGGTCTGGAGGACATTTCCCTGGAGTATGTGGGATACACTTATGATATCAGATGAAAGTGAGGAAATTCCGTCAAGAAAAGTAGATTTTTGTCATGCATGGAGAAGGTGGAGTGAGCTTAAACTTAAATAAGCTGATCAGTGAAGGTGGAGAAACCCAGACAAGCTAAACATGATCCAATAAGGCAGTGTTACATCAGAAACATCTGTAATGCAGTCAAATGTGTTTTTCTCTAATATATACAGTTATTATAAGATTAAATTTATATTGTTTTTTACATTTCACTTACTGATTAGCACTTACTACTTTGTAAAGTGACATTACCCCGATACCACAAAAAGCATACAGTAAAAAAAGCTACAGCGATGGCTCAGTCATTAAGGTTCTGGACTAATTGGATTGGGTTGTAGGTCAAGTTCTTAATCCTCAGACCCCCAGGTCAGTTGTAAATGAAGTTGGATTAAAACTCGTGAACGTGACTGAAGGATGAGGATTAAGTATGATTTGAGATCTAGGATGAAACGTCATTTGATCGTTCCTTTTGTTTTTAGGAGCCAAGGTAAAACTAAAAAGAGCTACGTTTGTATGCAAGACATTCTGTGTTATTAAAGTTAGTTTGTTTTGACACTACTTTCAGTCAAACTGCACTTTTACCAAGTGTTATAATGAGGGAAAATTCTCAATTATGTGGGTTGCTTTCATATAGAAAACTATTGGAAATTCTAATACAGGTTGTCCCCATTTTACGATGGTCTAATTTTACGATATTTTGGTACAACAAGAATCTGATGAAATACTTACTACATATTTAGCAGAAAGCATACTCTGAATCTTTGAATCACCTCTTTTCCCAGAGAAAAAAAGCAGTACAATGTTTTCCTGCACTGTCCTGAGCTAAATGAGGAAATAAGAAGTGTGTGATGTAGGGAGTCACATGGTAGGAATGATGAGCTCTGGGAAATGTAGTGAGGAAAAGCTGTTTTTCTTGTTATTTACTTTTAGTACATTATTCAATAAATTACATGTGGGATCATTACTGTTCACAAGGGTTACAGGATTTTTGTGAGCAGTGTGTGTGCATATATGTATGGGTGTATACATCGTGTGTTTATTTATGTGTGTGTATACACACACACACACAGGGGTTAGACAATGAAACTGAAACATCTGGTTTTAGACAAAGGTTTGGCTATAGCAGCCCGGCTGGTGGTATGCTAACATTACCCTGGATACCGTGGCTCTTGATGCATCACAAAGACTTGCTGTCTTGGTCACAGGTGCGCCAGCAAGACGTCCAACAACTTGTCCTCTTTTGAACTCTGGTATGTCACCCATAATGTGTGCATCGCAAAATTTTGAGCAAAACTGTGCTCTTACCCTGCTAATTAAACCTTTACACTCTGTTCGTACTGGTGCAATGTGCAATTAATGAAGATTGGCCACCAGGCTGGTCCAATTTAGCCATAAAACCTCCCACATTAAAATGACAGGTGTTTCAGTTTCATTGTCCAACCCCTGAATGTCAAAATTGATAAGTCTAAAGCCAGAGGCCAAAAGTGCACCCTATATTACAATCTAGCATTCATGTGATCTTGTAATATTGATGGGATCACTATTTTACAGCACAAAGGAATCCATACCTGCTTATCTAGAGTGCATGTAATTCATTTTCCCTTGATTATGTACTCTATGTTTCTATTCAGAGTCATGGAAAATGTATTTCAATACAAGCCTATCCATCTTGGATCAGGACGGCCTGACCTGCTCACATTCAATCATGCATGGCTCAGTAAAGCTTAAAATACAAAAATGATCCTTTTCGTGATCACAGAATGCTCGAGGAGAATCTGAATCAAGCATCAGAGTGGCAGGTTAGATGCAGGATTTTGTTCTAGCCAAGTGGCCAGACAGAGCTAAACAATTGTTTAAAGACAAATAAAAATGGTATAAGTTGCAGCATTTGCTTAGCTTAGCTGGCTCTTGCAGGGTGATATTGGTCTTGCATGGTATATTCTGGGACTGTACCAGTGGAGATTCTCCATTTAAAGTGGTGAGGCAGACTGGGACCAGTGGCTATGTTGGAAGGGCCAGTTATTTTCTACCCAAATGTGAATTTCAGGTATAAAGACTTAAAAGTCAGTAATCAGTTACACTGGATACTCCGGTTTGCTAACATAAGCCAAAGATATGCGTGTTAGGTTAATCGGTGTCTCAAAACTGCCCTTAGTGTGTGAATGTGTGTATTAGTGTGCATGTATGTACCCTACAATGGATGGGTGCCCTGTCTAGGGTCATTCTTGCCTTGCACCCCGTGCCGCTGGCTATATCCAGGCCTTCCATTACTCTGACTGGGAACATGTTATTAAGAAAATGAAAGAATGAGTTTATTTATGAGTTTTAAATTAACTTTTATCACCATTCAATGACTACTCTGTTTAACAGTTTTACTTGTTCAGTCTTTTCACATTTCAGTTCAGTTTATGTAAAAAGTTCTGTTACATTAACAGTATTCAGTGTTTCTAGACCATTTAAAGTTTTGGGGCCGAGGTTTGGGTCAGTGCCTATAAAAAAGGTTCCAACTCATTTCTTACATTTAACTCACTCCTCATATATTGGTGCTTAGGGAAACCAAGTCCCCAACAAACAGCTCAACAAACTCAATTGCACTACTTGACCCAATATGTACGCCCAAATTGCTTGCTCTCTCTCTGGCCATGGTGGATCCCAGATTCAGTGCAAAGAAACCTTGCTCACAAGAACCAGTACTAACTGGGATTGAAACATCTACAGTGTCCAGTTCCCTCAATTTGGGGGATAAGGGGGTCCAAACTTGTTGTAATTGGGCATTGGTCCCCCTGGAACTGCCATGTATTCAATTCACTCTTTTTCATAAACTCAATTGATGAAGGTCAGGTTTACACTGAATGAAATCCCATGTCATGAAAATACTGATGAGGTTCGATTTGTTAAAGATGATAAAAACATAATTACAATCAATTAATTTTATACCTGGTGTGTTCATGATTAGTTCATTCTGAAGAAAATGTTATTCAGGACTAGCTTATTATGAAGCAAATGCTTGAAGATAACTTGTCATGGATGTGTATATTTAAAATTGATATATGATTAAGGCCAAGGCTGGGGCCTTCACAAAAAATAATAGGAGGTGGAGGGAGGTGTTGCTACACAACATTTAGGATATAGATTAAATTGACAGATTATTAGTCACAGCCCCTCAAATCATATTTTAGATACACTACATGATCAAGAGTTTATATAAAATCTCATCTAACTGGTGGGTTTCTAACTCTGGAAACTCCAAGCACTGTCAAGATAAATTTGACCCAAGAAAGCAAACCCAGAGTCAAAAAAGGCTGAGACAAAAAATCCTGTAACATAAAATGATGGACCGTTTGCTACATGAATCAAACAAGCTACATTTAATACATACTGTATCTTGGCCACACAGCATAGAGAGGTTAAAAGAAAGTAGCACCGTGTTGTCTTTTGTGGCTGGAACTGATTATTTTCCAGAAAGAATTTCCATTCTGAAACATGCTGAACAGTTTAACCTAAAGCTGACAATAATGAACACCAAAGACTGACAGCTCAGTCTGAAGCATGTCTATGTCTCAAAGAGGTTAAACTTATTTGGTGAACTACAGAAGTTAGCCCTACCTCACATCCATGTACTGAACTCCTTTATCTACTGTCAAAGGTGAAGTAAATCTAAAAGGCTTGATGGCCAAAACTGAGTCGCCATGGTGAGTGTACATATTACATAGTTACACTGCTCACAGAAGTTAGGGGATATTTCAAAATGAATATGAAGCGATTAAAAAAAGATGCATTTGATTTTATATCATTAAACAAGATCATTAGAAAAGCAAATAAAAAGTCAAAGAAAGTTGTACGATTACGCAAATAAGATGCAAACTCAGTTATGGTGATTGAATAGCAAGTGATGTATTCATAGCATGTCATGCCTGGATGAGAGTGCCCCACCCGTCTGTTCAGTAGGGTGACAGGGATGGGATTCGATCAGATTGTCCAGCAGTCACAGTTTTCACAGTTAATTGGATTGTTATCAAAAAGAACACCTGTCTCAACTGCCTATTGCTTGTTGTTGTTTTTTAATTTTGCATGTAAATGTTGTTCTTAATACACTGCTCACAAAAATTAGGGGATATTATCATTCATTTTAAAGTATCCTAGCCTTAAATTGAAGTACCCTAATTATTGTGAGCAGTATATGTTAGTTGGCTGAGTGCCTTATCCCCACGGCATGGGGGAAACAAGTAATGACTGTAGATTTGTACTCCCTTTATTGCCCTTTTTTACTTCAGTTGTGGCAGTTGACCAACTCTCAGCATGGGTTTTGGGTCAAACAGAAACATGATCCCCAGTTGTTTGCTTTTCTGTTTTCTATCACAGCTTGATATATTGTGTTAGGCAATTTAGAGTAATAAGTAAAGTACATCTAGACCAAATGACCCATGAGTAACCCTAATTCATCAATTAGCACTTACATTTAGTAATTTAGCAGACATCCTTATCCAGAGCAACTTCCAACTGATGCAATCGAACAATCCAATCAGTAAGTTAAGGGTCTGGCTCAAGGACCCAACAGTTGCAGCTTGACAGGGGTGGGATTTGAACCCTGGACCT
>JAUZSU010014783.1:0-10995 GCA_034780255.1 Parotocinclus maculicauda
CCTGGCCCCGAACAGCGCTAACACCACGCCTTTATAGGACGTGAAGCAGCTGTTTGGGATCAGGGCATAATTAAGTTTAGTGGATATAAGGCGACCCCGCCAATGGCCCTGTAATGGCGACCGGCGAGGACGACCGAACGCACCTGGGGAAGGTAGGAACCCTAACACCACAGGACACTTTTCCACTTTGCATCAGTCCATCTCAGATGAGCTCGAGCCCAGAGAAGCCGGCTGCGTTTCTGGGCGTTGTTGATATATGACTCTCGCTTTGTGAGCGTGTTTTAACTTGCACTCATAGAAGGAACGACAAACTGTGATAACTGACAATGGTTTTCTTAAGTGTTCATGAACCCATGTGGTAATATCAGTTACAGAATGATGTCAGTTTTTAATGCAGGGAGGGTCGAAGGTCACAGGTATTCTATTTTGGTTTTCGAACTTGTCACTTTCATGTTCTCATGCAGTTTTCACAAACTGGTGAACTTTGCTGTATCCTTGCTTGTGAACATCTAAGCCTTTTGGTGAAGTTCCCTTTTTACCCTATCATGATACTCACCTGTTTCCAGTTAACCTGTTCACTTGTGGAATGTTTCAAACAGGTGTTTTTTAAGCATTCCTAAACAATAAAGTTTATCTGTTTGAACATTAATTCTCATTATCGTAGTGTATTTAAATGAATATATATATTCAAATCATTGCATTCTGTTTTTATTTGATTTACACAACATCCCAACTTCATTGGAATTGGAGGTTGTATATGGTAACTGATAAAATGAACATTGTGTGTAGAAACAAGGAAATGTATCAAGTAAAGTGGCCAGTGAATGTATTTTGTCGAATTCAAGTTAAGTGATTGGTGACTAAATGTCTATTCTATAGTCATAGTCAGCATGACTATGTCTATGCCAGTAAGTGGTGGTAGTACTGTTATCAGTGATACTGGCTACAAATCAAATTGCTGCAACTGGTTCTTTTCCATGTTCATTAAAACTCCTCTGTTTCCCAAATGCCATTATGCTTCAAAGCATGTGAATATAGGTACAGCAACAGATTGTCACTGATAATCATTTTCATTTTGAAATATCCCCCATTTTTATTTGTGAGTGTATATTTGTATTTAGCAGCTGTGTATATCAGCAGCTAGAAGTATTTCAGCCATGTCCTTCTACAGACAAAAAAATTAAACAGTTTCAAAGACAAGCCCATCCTGTGTGTCTCAACCAACAGCTGCCTTGTACTGACGTACTGAAGAGTGGAAGAATTTGACATTCCTTAGAGTGTTTTATTACATCATTCAAGCTGTGGTCTAGAACTACTGTACGTGACTTGACAGCAATACACATCAGGATACAAGGATACATAAATAGTCTGCCAAAGAAAAATGTCTTTTGATTGACTTGGTACTTCACTTTTACTCTTCTTATAGTGTTGCAAAGAGAGCAGGGCAAGCATACCCAAGTACAAAAACACACATACAAACAAGATCTTCCCTCGCCCATCTAATCTTTTGCTTCCTTTTCTCTCCTTCTGAGTACAAAAAAGATGCTCTTTGTACTGTGACTCAACCCCCAACTCTAAATGAAGAAGCATGATATAAAAACAGCAGTTGGCTCACATACTGCCCAAATTTTAGATTACATAGCTTCTGTCTCTGAAGAAGTTCCAGGACTTGATGGCTTTTGTTGCTGGGAATAAGCCACACATCCTTTTCCAAATCCTGAGGGATTGGCATCTCAAAGCGTTCCTTTCCAGGCCTTACCCTTATTTTTTCTGACCACCCTTTCCTCTCATACTTTACTTTCCCTGGCTTTCAGATCTATACGTGCAGAAAGCCACACAAGACAAAGAGAGAACACATGGGAATCGATTGCTTTCACTAACAGACATATTTCTGTCATCCAGTGGATGTTAATACATTGAAGCATGCAGTAAAACTGCACTTATCAACACTTGACAGAATGGCCACCATGTAGATAATGTACATAAATCTAATTAGAATGTGACTTTTTTGCCCTGATAAATAATTGGAACCTGCCACGGGCAGACAAAAATTACTTGTCCTTACTTATTCTGTGAAATATATATTCCTACATAGGAAAATGGTGAGAATCACAAGAACTCACCGACAGCCACCCAAGTTTATGTTTACTTGATCTAAATAGCTAAATAGCCCTCCTACTTGCTTATTGTTTGTATTTCAAGAGATGATTCATTCTAAATTACAAGGCATGCTGCTCTATTGAATTAAAGACTTTGTTGAGCATTAACATTGGCAAAGCTTTAGAAAGCATAAGTTACAGTAAACAAGACATAAAAACTCTATACAATTTACTGCTGTATAGTAGCCTCTTTACAGCAAATGGCTCATGCTTACCAGACGCTAAGGGAAGAGATTTTAAAGAGTAATTACACATCCATGCCAAGCAGTGGCTTAAGGTCCATCTACTCAAATTCCACTATGAAGACTAAACAAGACAAGTTGCTGTGTTTGTAAACCAGATAAGTTCTGCTAAATCAAGTTACATAGTTCACTATTCACTGCCCAACACAAATTATATACAATACCATTCCTTTTAGTTCAGAGACAAAAACTTGCTGGAAACATAAATGTAAAGGTTAGCAAGCATCTAACAAATTCTAAAAAATGTCATATGTATCATGTCTATGTAGCATCACTATTCTCTCAGGAATCTATTGGATTCTTAGATGCCTTTTATATAAAGCATGCATTTCAATATATGTAAACAATAATAGAAATTAAAATACCATTGGCTATGGTTAATGCACTACTTTAAACCCGATTTTGGATCTAGACATTTTATAGGTGTATATTGTGTAAAAAGCACTTAGTAAGTGCAGCAGTACCAGGGGATAATTCCCCTGTCTGTCCTCCCCTTAAGCAGACACTGCAAATCATGCATCTTTCCTAAAAGGGTCACTGCATCATCCAAGCATTTTACAATAAATAGTTTATACACTCATTGACAAAAAAAAATGCAAAACGCAATATGCAGTTATGTCTCACGCAAATATGCAAATGATTACAGGTGTGGTCTGACACTGGGTCTTTCCACAAGAGGACATACATGTACATAAAAATTATCTCAAGTCTCATCACAGAAAAACACCACACACACAAACTAAAATACAGTAAGCATATTTAGCATTTTGAATCTACAGGACTATCTTTCAAATGTGCATGTGTTATTGCTTACATTTCTTCTTAGGTATTCATTGTAATCTTGGGTCTTCCGCTGTCCCACTACAGGTTAAACTTTACAATCTTTTTCTCAGAGCTTCCTAATGCTAGCGGTGCTGCCTGTCTCTGAATTAGCATCGGCTGATGCAAAGGCAGTAATGAATTAGCTAGATAGGTTTTTACCAGTTTGGGCTCATTGCTCCTGGTATCTTCTACTTTTAGCCATGATATAGTAGGCAATTTATTCAAGGCATTTATTTTTAATTAATAATTTAATTAGATTTTTGGTTGTGTCAGATAAATGCAAAAGACGTAACGTCATAACATCATAAAATTCCAATTTAAGGAAGCCGTTACCATAGGGTAGGCTTAATAAACTATGGGTGACCATATGGTAGTTTTTTTAAACAAAATACACAGATGACTTTTATTAAAACTAAATTATAAATAGTCGGATATTTACACATTAAAAAGATTCAGATTTTTAATAATTAAATAATTACTAAGTTCATTTTCCTAGGTCATCTAGTACAACATACCAAAAGTGGTAGGCATACCATAGTTTGAGAACCACTGATTTAGAACATTTTAGAATATTTTACATTTCCGCTTTCATTGTCTCAGATTCGAAACAAAATAAATTTCTAAATGCACAAATATTACAAAATTTAAATGCAGTTGTTTAAATCACATTTACACAGGCATATACGTAAAGAAATGATGAATCCGATAAACAATTCCTCCTGCAAGTATTGGCAATACTTGATAAAGATGATTAAATTAAGAAATTAAAAACAAGCCAATTAGCTTAATTTCACAATGATGACATGAAAAAATTTAATTTAGCTAAGTTCAGTGTGGGAAAATATCCCTCACCAAGTACACTACATTTGCAGTCTAATAAGTTAGACATATAAATAAGTCCCCTTATAAGTTTGCTATCTTAGTTCTTAGGAATAGAGATTTTTTTTACACTGGATTGTGTATTTAATGCAACTAAGAGCATATAAGTGATTAATAAAAGTGTAACTCTTCCATTTGACTTTATATATTCTATATGGGGTTTAGTTCAAGTGGACTTAGAAGGCCATGACAGAAGCTTGATTTTGTGTTCAGTAACAGTCTTGCGTTGTTCTGGACACAGATAACAAACAAAAATGGTACTCCATGATGTACATTTACCAAGTAACAATTTCCCCAGAGTCTTTGAAACAAACTCAGCCCTATAACGTCACAGACCCTCCACCACACTTAACAGTGTGCAACAATTACTTTCCAGTACGGCAAAGCCTGTGCTTGTCGCCAAAAATCTTTGATGTCATTGTCATTTTGTTGACTGCAACTATAGTACCCAGAAAGACAAGAATACATACCTGGCCATGCCCAGACTGGAGAATCCAGGGGGAACAATTAGTACATCCAGGCGTGTGAATGGGTGGATGCCCAAAACAGAGTATGCAGCAGCCAAGCAAAGAGGCAAGAGAGGCACAATTGTGAATTCAGACCTCTGTAGGTGACAAGATGGGGCAAAAACCCGGTGGGGTATAACCACCTGGGACTTGGATGCTGTTTCCATGAAACGGCATGGATAATCTACATGGGAACAACAGATCATGTCTTCTTTATCCATAGTGGAGAAGCCCAAACTGGAATGTGAGCTCTGGTTCTTACAGCTTTGCTTTGCTGGCAAGCTCCTGCTGTAATAAACAAATATCAACAGTTTTTAATTAATACAATATATTACATAATACAATAGAAGATGTGAAATAATGTCATAAAAAATAAATAAATAAAATAAACCTACCAGTAAAATTCTGCACAACCGCTCTCATTTTTACTTTGTTGGAAAAATGGGTTGTCAGTTGTGGTTTTGCATTCTCGCCACTTCCCTACTGCTATGGTAAATGTTGAAGCAGGCATTGGCATAACAACATAATAATCCCATTTTAGGAAACCTGATAACAGAAAATTACAAAAATTACATGAAAAGGAAACATTCCTTATTTAGTCACAATGGTTTTGTTAATGCTACATATTACTGAATCATGTTAAGTTAAAATTCAAATAAGAGCTTCTTGTTGGACCTGTCTTATCAGGTATGGGAACAGCCTGATTTTCTCCACTCATAAGAACCACATATTCGCATGGAGCCTTCACACAAGCTTGCCATGTTGACAATGCAACAGGTGGTTCTTGGCATGGGAAGAGGGCTCTGTTGTTGATTGGTGAGCCCATGGTGTAAACACAGAAACTAATATGAAAAAGACACAAAAATGCAATTAGCATCTGGTCGCAAAAAGCATGCAAGAACAAGATTAAAGAAGGTGTTTCTTCTCACAGTTTCCAGTTTCTTCTCATTTACAAAAATTGTGTTCCGATAACAATGCTTGGTGGAGTGTTATGTAGTTTACAGATTGAGAAGGCAAGCTACAATCACCAGATTTGCTTTACTTTGTTTTGGTTTTATTGGTTGTTTTTTTTTGAGTGACTGCCACCTTTCAAACAAGCCAAATATATGCCATGTTGCCTGACTGCTGCTCAATCTCTATGAGCTGTAGAAGTGGACATATCTAACAACAATAGTTCAACAACAGCAGGTCACACAAGCTGTGACAACATAATGCTAAAAAAACAAAATCTGAAAAGATTGGGATACTATGGAAAATGCATATAAAAACACAGTGTTTCCTACATTTACTTTGACATCTATATAATTGCAGACAGTATGAACCAGAGATATTTAAATGTTTTGTCTGGTAAACTGGTAATAAACATACATTCCTACATTTCAGGCCTGCAAATCATTTCACAAAAAATTAGGCTGGTAAAGCATTTACCTTTTTGTAATGTTGCCATTCCATTTCAATACACTTGAATATGTTTTGCTACAGAGGATGCAAAGTGATGCAGTGTTTTATGTGGTATTTGTGATGTAACTCTGTATTATAGTGCTTGCCAAAAGTAATCCCTTGGCCTTGTGGTTATATGAGCTGCTGTTGAATGGTGGTTCTTGGCGCAATCCTGTCCGAGGGATCGAAAATCAGCTTAAGCTTCCTCCCAATTCCTTCAATTGTTTAATGATATTATGAGCTATGCAAATTTCTTCCAATCCTTCTTTGAGGAGAACTAGACATTTCAATAACTTTCCCATGCATTTTTGACAAACTGGATATCTTTGCTCATCAAAGACTAAGATTTTCCTGCATGCCGCATTTGCACAAAATCATTATTTTAATCACCTGTTTGAAACATCAATATTTTGGGGTTTTTACTTCAATATTCAAGAACCTGTATAAGAAAGCCCTGAACCTAACCCCATATAGCCCCTTTGAAATGAATTAGAATCCCAACAACAATAACTTGTATATTACTTTAGTGCTAGAATGAAAGCAAAGCAGAGTCACATTCAGAAATGCCTAAGCTCTGTAGGTTTGTGGATGCTATTATAGCAGCAATGTGAAGACAAAATCTTTTAACATCCAAAACAATGTAAACGTATATCAAACTGCTCGAATAAAACTAATTATTTCGCATTCATTTAGGACTTTTACTGTTGCATGCATATGATGGTTTCTTCAAAAAAAAATTCTAATCTAAGTCACAGCAGTTGTTGACAATGTGCATTCTCCAAAAAATGCAATATGTGCATGACTCCTAAAATGAATCTTCTCTCTGTGGCTATTACAATTGTTATGTTTTTGTATGCAGTGCAAAACTGTGACGATGTGCATTCAGTTTATTATGCAATCTATTCCAGCTGCAGTTTTTGAACCTCAGAGGGCATACGTCATTCTTACATATGCATATCTTCCGTTCTGCAATGAAAACTCATTTACATACATAGATTTTAGTTACTATTTTTTACACTGCTCACAGGATATTTCAAAATGCAATCGAAATGATTAAAAAAAATATTTATTAAACAAGCTCATCAGAAAGGCAAATGAAAAGTCAAAGAAAGTTGCTGTTTGTTTGTTAATTACGTAAATGAGATGCAAACTCAATTATTGTGATTGAGTAGAAAGTGACGTATTCACGGGGGTGAACAGAAGGATGTCAAAAAGAAAAAGAGTGTCACACATTGACTGGTCAGTAGGGTGTATGATTACCCATGACTGCCAAAACACACTGAGAGTGATGGGGCATGGACAGGATCAAACTGTCCAGCAGTTCTTGTGGGATCCTATTAATTTTCATTTTGAAATATCCCCTCATTTTTGTAAGCAGTATTTAACTTTGGTGAAACTTTTACAATAGCTATTTTTTGTGGCAATAGTAGCACAGTAAATCACCTAATATATTTTAAAGGCAGCAGAATAAAGATTTGAGTCGTCTTTATTTTTGTATAAGAACAGCACATATTTTGAATTGTTATTATTCAGAAACAAGAAAATAATGTTTTCATTTTAAGATATGGTGAAGCTATAGCAGAGAGAGATATATTTACAATTTTAAATATATGTTTCTAGTCATTTATTTCAATTACAGGGGAGTGTTTTTTCTGTTTAGAAAATGATACATGAAAATAGTTTGGCTTCATATGAAAATCTAAAATCTAGTCAAATCAAGTTCAACAGCAACATGCACAATCTTGGAACTGTCCTAATATCTGGCCTTACCTGCCGTCCTGGTCCTTGGTCCAGCTTACAGAGCCACCTGTGGGCTTTGTTTCATACCAAATCCTGAGTATGCAAGGGAAGTTGTGAGGAGAATAAACCCCTTTCTTTGTGATCTGAAGACTCCACTTGTCCATGTGGAACTCCAAAGGTTCTGTTTGATCAACAGCAGAGGCCCTGCTGCACTGGAGATACAGATCCTTCTGTTGCCTCCATCTGGCTGAAGGAATGGCAATCAATCTCTTCACTAAATCATTTGATGAGTACTGAGCACAGTCCTCTTGGTCATTTTTAAGGGTGTTTTGGAGATCAGGTACAGAACAGACATGCACTTCTGCCACCTTGGACACCAACAAATCACAACAGTCTAAAATCAAGGTAAACTCCTCACTCGCTTCATGTGATGACATCCTCGGAAAACGTGGTTTTATTTCAGTTGAATCTGTACCTTGATTATGTACATCTGTACAACCAGTAACTTGAACAGGTGGGGGTTGTTGGCCTCCTTTCTGAGATGAATACTCAGAGTCAAGTTCCTCTGATTTGACATTTCCCAGACCAGGCTCCAGGAACAGGACAATGCTGCCACCAATTATGTTTCTTTGGAAGTTAACGCTCAGGTCCAACACATAATGCCTGACCAACATGTGATTGGTGTTGGCGCACAAAGGCAAGTCATCTTTGCTCAGATCCAGTTCCTGGTTATGCTCCATCAATCAGATTTTTGTTAAAGTAATATGCAATGTATCCTGCATTAAACTCTCATATGCAATACATCCATGCCCTGCTGTTCTGTCAGTCTGAAAATGAAAAGTTGAAGATACAACATCACTATGGATGCTTCTGTAATCATTTGTGAACTTACAAAAAATTTCTATATAATCATGATGTAAACATTTAGGAGCCAAGTAGTATTTTCGGAATGTTGTAGAGACCAGAGTTGACAACTTTCACATCAAAGTGATAGTTCATCTGTGTTGTAATATGCACAATTCTAAGATACACTTCATGGTAACAGTTATTAAATGAACAACAATTAGACTATTTAGTCAGATCCGGTGGTTTCAACAGCACTCCCAATGTAAAATGCAAGACAGGTTACAGATAATTATCAACTCATTTTGTCCTCCAAAGCCTGAACACTAATATCCCAAATTCAAAAGTACCAGTTTATATGTGAAACCAATTAGATACCAGGTGGACTCGTCTCATAACGCAAGACAGACATCAGAAAACTTTGAAAAGATTAAAAAGACTTCTAAAAACACAAGTCAAATTTTGCACAGAAACTGCAAGACAGATTCATTTTAAGGTTATTTTCAATCATTCGTATCACCTGCGTATCTATATGGTCTTGATGCCATATCACTTATGGTATTCTACATAGAAGAGGTGTGAATAATGAACATGAAAAAGAATCTATGATGTGCTGCCTGAATGCACCTTCTTGGTAGATGTCTGTGAGATTCCAACAGTGTAACAGTGGTGTCGGTTTAAGTATGCCATACATGTGACCACTGCAATCTATATTTGTGGGTTTCCTGTCATTACCAAAATCCCCTCTTCCCTAGCTGGTACTGCTGCAGTCTGGAGAGTTCAAATAAAACATGGTAAACTGTTGGCATGTCTCGAAGCCTATGAACAAATTAGATACCGTGCCTGTTCTTATTTACAACGCTTCCTCTCAAGTTGCTTACAAATTTGAGCTGACCTTAGTAGGCCGTAACATGCTTTAATGATGTAAGCAAAGCAAAAGCTCTGGGACATTCAACTTTTCAAGTGATACAATGTGGATGTAAGCTTGTTAATTAATGTTTGAATAATGTCAGTGAGTCGAATCGTCATACCCACAAAGTTGCTGTGCCCCACTAAAATAATGCCAAAATTGTCCTGGACTGCTGAGCAGAACTCTACAGCTCATCTACAGGCACTACACTTCCCATAATTCCTTAACATCCTTACAAAAGTTTGAGGGGCTTTCAGTCAGTAATGGACATCCATAAATATTTAAAAGAAAGTCAACCACACTGCTGGCAAGGCAATGAGTGTGTATAGCTATGTATTAGACAACTAAAGGAAGGCATCTTATATTATAGCAAATGAATGCAATTAATAAAAAGTTATTTAGTGTTAATTTGTTCATTCTCATCCACGGCAAAGTAACGCCAACTTCAGTTACATCGCTTAATACTAATTGTGCACTTGGACTGATTGGTAAGCAGAAATGTACAGCTTAACCCCTCTAAATTCTAGTCCGTACCTTCTTCACAAGTATTTTAGAAACGTCCCGTGTCTGTGTAATGCATTCTCATGTAAATTCCCGTGCCACAGCATCCTGCTCATTCCCAATTTTTCCGCTATTTTTCAAACACTGTGCGCGTGGCGAATTGTGGGTGATTGAAGTCTCGATGGACACACCAGTCTAAGCTTTGGAATTCTCAAAAGCGGATGCGTTTTTCGGCTGCATTCGAAGAATCCTACGAAATGAGAGAAATGCAGTGAACCACGGCAGATTGATAGGCTTTGAGACGTGAACCCTTCTACTTTGTTGTAAATCAGCTCTCGCTCTTACAAACCTGTGTTTCCAATGGCTGGTGTTGTTATTCTCTACCTGTAATCCGTAAATCCGCCTCTCGAGGTAGGATTGGATGATAGTACTGTACACTCTGTGTGTGATTGGTGAGACAGCTGTAGGAGTAAACTAACAGCCAATCCCCGTGCTGGGATTTGAGCCACGTGGGAATATGGATGTGTAAAAAAAAAACGGGCGCCAATGAGGGCGCATTATTTTTTCGTCACTTAACAGTGCCAGTGGATGTCGGTTTACCCATATGCTTGTACAACGATTTGTAGATTTGTCCGGAGAGGTGAACAAATACCAGATATGTATAAAAGATTATTTTTAATGTGCATATATAACAGTTGCATTCATTTGCATAGGTAAGTTATATTGGGTTGAATAAAATTTGCAATGATAGGTAAGATTCAAATCCACATTACACACATAACAATTTTACAGGTCTATAGGTGCATTATAAAACTGAAAATATATTGAATGTTTTAACAGAGGTTGGAAGTAACATGCTGCATTTAATTTCTAACTGGGCGGGGTGGTACTTTTAGATATATCTTACACTTGTTTATTTGTCGACATCACACCACCATAAACAGCATTCATGA
>JAUZSU010014794.1:0-10994 GCA_034780255.1 Parotocinclus maculicauda
CTAATGAGGTAAAAAAAATATTTAAATAGGTCACAGTAATCATGATTTGGTAGAATGGTGAAAGGATGTAGTGCTGCCTGAAGGATCAGAGATCACTGGTCTTCTGTTTAGGATTGCTAAAACAATAGCATAAAAAGAAAAAACAACATATGTTGTAATTTGGATAATGTTGTGCTGGTCATTTAGAGACGCCAATCAGGTGCCAAAGTCAAATGTATTTATATAGCACTTTTAATAATGGAGCAAAGCAGCTTTACAGTATTATACTATCATAAAAGGCCACCCCAAATTGAGCAAGCCTATGGCGACAGTGGCAAGGAAAATTTCCCTGAATATATCGTAGGTGGAAGAAACCTTAGGGGGACCGAGGATCAAAAAGGGACCTGTCCTCCTTGGGTGGCCTAGATGATTCCAGACTTGTTTAACAGTGTTAGTCTGGTGCTCTGGCTTCTAAACTCGGACTGCTAAACTAACACATACACTGGGTATTGCTGTTTTTAACAGGGTTCTATCAATAGGAAACTATACAACACGACTAGGAAAGTATAATGTCCTGCTATCTAATTAAACTGCATTTTGCTACTAGGGTCAGTAAAAGGATAGTGCTTTAAAGTTAATTTCAAAACTAATTTTGACAGTTTGGCCTGGTGGAACTGTGCTAATACCAATAAACATGCTAATTTTGGGTCATACTTCGTTAAATGGTTGCCCAGTTGAGCCATTTCTGAGTGTGTCTTTTCAATCGATTCAGCCATCACAATTTTAAGTTGCTTACATACTAAATATTTCTAGTAATTAAAATAACATTTTAAGCATTCATAAGAAGATCTTAACCAGGGAACTTATGCTAAACAGGGAATTTATGCTAGCCTGCTAGCTACAGCCCAGTACACCATTTAACAATAATCCTGTTAGCAGTTTGTGTATTTAAATCAACAATGAGCACAGGACCAGTAAGACAGAAACAAAGTAACAGAAACTCTTTTTCTTTTGCATTTAATCAAGGTTACTCATTAACTGCACAAAACCAATAAGGCTAACTTGTAAGTCAATAATGATAGCTAATGATAACCCTGCTGAAATAATAACAGACCAGCATGATGCTGGACTTGGTGGTGACCAGCACATCCTGGTCTTTATTGGGGATGCTGGTTAACAGTACATACTGGTCTTTGCTGGTTCTTGGATGGTTATGACCAGTGCATGGTGGTCTTTTCTGAGTATGCTGGTGACAAGCACATGCTGGTTGAACAACAAAACCAGAATGATCATACTGGCCAACCAGCTTTGCCAGCAAGGTTATGCTGGTCAATCAGCAAAACTAGCACCAAACCAGCTTAAACCAGCATGGATCTGATGCTGGTCAATGCTTGTTTTTTTGCCATTGCCAATGCCATTGTATTGAAGCAACATATTGTGATTAACATTTTGTGAATCAAAAAATCCACTAAATTAGCATTCTGAATTGCTACAAAATAGAGTACACAACTGATCAACTCAAGCTTATGTGGGCACAGTAGGAGCTATCAAAAAGAGAGGAAAAATGAACACTTAAAATAACCCTAGACTATACTTGGCAAACACATAGCTATTAGACAGACCCTTGTGTTTGAGCTTTAATTGAGTGTTCTGTGCTATATCACTTTTTTACTTACTGTAGAACTCTACAGTAAGATCTGAATGTTTACAATTGCCAATTGACCAAGCTACCAAACTTGACACGCACATCCGATCCGCGATCCAACTTCCTCGTCCAATGTGTCATAAAATGATTTAAACACACGGCCACAAGAGTTCATTGCTCGTCACCCAGAAATGTTAAACATAAGTGTTGTTTAGGAGCGTGTTCCTGCAGTACATTAGCTGGTCACTATCCAAACATCATGACACAAACGAGATGGTCTGGGCTCCATCAGGCCTGGAGTGTAAGCTGGCTTTGAGAAGGGGAGGAACATGTACAGAACAGCCATTGGTTGAATTGTGAATGTTTTTTGCAACCCCATAAACCATTCCAACTGACACTTTAATTATAATACATTTGTGAATCCATTGGGAAGACAGAGTGCTCTGTGTGCTCCTAAATCCAGCTTTTTGTTTCAAGCTTAAAAAGCTTTACATTAATACCCAGTATCTATACGTTTTGGTCCTTATCTAGCCATGTGGCAAGCTAAAATTAATATAAAAATTGCGGTATTTCATTTATTTGCCAGACTTTATATGTGTATTCTTTCTAAAACGACGAAGACAAAATGTAAAACATATAGAATGCAATGTAGCTTTTTCCACACCCAACTGTCAGGCTTGTATATCCGAAAGCAAGCTGTCATGCAGTAAGCAGTATTACCCCATCAATCATTTATTGGGGCACTTGAAGACTGTGAAAGCCAAGCATTCAGTAACATCATAAGATGCTCTTTGGAATATTGTGGGCTCATTCAGGGATAACATGGATCATAGGGTTTTGCCGAACTTGTGGGATCCATTTCAGCTACATGTTGGCATTATAGAAAGAATATGAGTATATAAGAAATACTGATCAATTCTGAAATTTATTTTACGATTTGGGAACGTTATCAAATTTTTTATGCTCCTTGAGAATTCAATATAGTTTTCATTTTCAATTCTGGGTTTAGACTTTGGGTCTCCATTGTATATTAAAACATATTTCTTTTATATGTGGTCAAATTGGATAAATGTGCAATTGAATTATATGTTTGTGTTTATATTTTAATGTCAGAATTACACAGTCCTGTCACAATATTATGATCATCATTTGTTTCTACGCTCACTGTTCAGTATACCAGTCTCAGTTCACCCATATAAGTACTTTTCTGGTATCAGTGGTCAACAGCAGTGCTGCTGGAGTTCACTCAATGTTCACTCACTATGTAAACTCTTAGACAAATCTACCTTATTTTTTCACCTGGTTGATGTAAAGTGTGAAACAGTAGCTCATCTGTTGCACAGACATTTGGTCATCCTCTAATCTTTCATTAGTTATTACAAGATGCTGCCTGCAGGATGCTGCCGACTGGACATTTTTGGTCTTTTTCAATACAGAGATGTTTAAAAACTTCGTACCACAACACACAAACACACACAAATAGTACCTGACCTGAGTGCTGGTCTGATCTCTGAGAGTCCTGATTATTAGAGTACAGAGCAAAATGCAACTAAGTAAGTAAGTGGAGAAACAAAGTGCTCCTGTATGGTAAACAGAGGCTGGTATACTGGACAATGAGTGTAGAAACAAAGGGTGGCCGTTATATTGATAGGACTGTGTATGTCAGCTATAAAAAGATTATTTAATTCAATTCAATTCAATTCAATTTTATTTATATCGCGCTTTTTACAACGTAGCATTGTCTCAAAGCAGCTTAACAATATTACACTGTCTTAATAGGTCAATCCCAAGTTGAGCAAGCCTAGGGCGACAGTGGCAAGGAAAAACTCCCTAAAATGGTAGGAAGAAACCTTGGGAGGACCAAGACTCAACAGGGGACCCGTCCTCCATGGGTGGTCTGGATGTTAATTAAATATATACTAAAAGTATATTAAATTATAGCAAAATGATTATTATAAATAAATAGATAAATAACAAATTAATTATAAAATTTTAATTAGTAATAGAAAACATCCATCCATCTATTATCTTCCACTTAATCCCAGAGTGCCCACCCGGCAACTCTGGGCGCAAGGGCAGAAACAACGTTTGACAGGGCGCCATGCGCACGCGCACACACACATACTAAGGGCCACTTTAGAGACACAAATTAACCTAACACGCATGTCTTTTGACTGTGGGAGGAAACCGGAGTACACACGGGGAGACCCCACGAAGAAAGGACCCAGGCCGCTCCACCCTGAGATTAAACCCGGGACCTTCTTGCTGTGAGGTAGCGGTGCTACAATATAACAAAGTATAAGATATTCTTAGCACTGTTTAACATCTGAATTACGTTCTGTGCTTTCCTCTTTTCTGTCATAAGTGATAGCTTGTACAAGTTTTCTGTCATTCAGACACGAATTAGACATATATAAGAGAGATTCCTGTAATAATTCTTAGGATCGCGAACGTTAAAGCAACAGAACAGATGTTGATCGGTGGGATGTTAAACGGCGCATACCTAGAATAATAAATGTACTGTAATGTAATAGAAATAAATGTATGTGTATTAATGTACATTACTGTACACTTCTGCTTCTACAAGTAGTCCCATTACAAAATATTTATAAATAGATAAATAGTTAAGTAGCTAAGTTTTCTGATAATTCTCTTAACAATAATACAATACTTTAGGTTCTATTATTTAAGAGTAGGGGTATAATGACGCATTGCAGTGTGAAAACAGGAAAATGTGCATCATCAAGTCTTGGCTATTACCCCATCTACCCTGGGATCACACGTCATGCAAAGACGCATCTCCATTCTCAATGAAGAGTTCACAGAGTACACACCATTACACACCATTCTTCAGATGGCAGGAACATTTTCACCCAGTTATTTTAGATATTGTGAAATTACAATAGAACCTTTAGTTGACAATTTCAAACCTCTGTTACTAGTAATTTCTTTTCACTAAAAGGGCCTCAATTTTCGTTTAAAAAGTATACAAGAGAAGGTGCAACGTTTTGCTTGCTTACACTACATGACTGAAAAATGTCATAAACAATGAATTTTATTAAAAAAACAGAGAAAATCAAATTGTGAACTCAATATCAAGAATGGAATTGTGAACGCAGTGTATCGTTACACCTCTATTACAAAGTCAGGGCCAATATTTCCAACCAAGCCATTGCTGAGTCTAATTAGGACAAACTTACGTGGAAATCCACACTGCTTCATCAGCTTCTTCTTAGATACCACCTTCATTGCCTGGATGAAAGGGAAAGAAAGTGCAGTCTTAAGTCTATAGCAGAATCCCTTCTTCAAAGCAACTTATATTTAATACATTTTTACAGTCTAACCAATTCAAGGTTAAGTTACTTTCTCAGGGTCCCAACAGTGGCAGCTTAGAAGAGCTGGGATTTGAACCCAGGACCTTCTGGTCCAAAGTACAGTACCCTAATTTGTAAGGTACCACTATTTTCTTCCACTGTGTAGGAAACATCCTCACCAATCACCACCATCATTTAGGCGTCTGGGATTTTAAGTGGGTTACATCACTGGATCGACTTCCTTGCTCTTTCACGCTAATCAAAGAAAGAGGTTTTGTACACTGTCGAGCCACCTCCAGCCTTAATGGAGCACTCGAGGTTTTGGTGTAGCTCCGGCTAAGTGATTGCAAGTGATTATGGAAATCCGCAAGCAAATATGGAAATTCTCCAATGAATAATGGAACGGCGGCTTCTGAAGAGTAATCAGCACATAAAGGCTGGTTTAAAAAGCAGCAGGATTCAGTGCGGAAAGAAAAAAGTTCCAGCAAAGGGAGTGGAATGGAAACGAGTATATGATAGCATCAACTACACTGCTCACAAAAATAAGGGGATATCTCAAAATGAATCCAAAAAGAGCATTTCACAAGAACTGCTGGACAATCTGATCATGTGCATGTCCCATCACTGTCAGTGTGTTTTGGCAGTCTTGGGTGATCAGTCAATATGGGGGCACTCTCGTCCAGTTTAACAGTTCACCCCCATACAAATATCACCTACTACTCATTTGCATAATCAAACAAGTTTCTTTCACTTTTCATTTGATTTCTCTGATCTAGTTTAATGAAACAAAATCAAATGCTTCTTTTTTTAATCGCTTCATATTTATTTAAAAATATCCCCCCATTTTTGTGAGCAGTGTATTAACAGGCAATTGTACTAGGGACTGAAAGATAGTAAACCAGGTTTCTCAGTTATTGTTCTATGACGGTTCATCTGTTCTATGGGCAGACTGACGGCTGTTCAGTGTAAGTGGATCATGAGCATCTTTTCTTTACACAGTACTGTGCAAAAGTCTTAGGCCACCACTGAATTATATATGTCCATTGTTGTAACAATGGTTTAATGACCATATATTTATCAGTCTCTTTATTAGAATACAACATGAAAATACAGGAAATATGTATACAGTATTCAAATTCTGTAAATAAAATCTAATAAAGCAGCTTCTATAGACTACATTGACAAGTATTGATGAAGATTGAATGTAGATCAGTGGAAAAGATTACTATGCAGTGAGTTTGAAATTTCTGGGCCTTATCGTCACCAATATGTTACATACGGTCATTAAATCTAATGGTGGCCTAAGGCTTTTTCACAGTTCTGCATGTCAGACTCTGCCTACCCGCCTCATTTAAAGCATGACACTTGTCTTATAACACATCTGGACAAAATCGGCCTACACCGACCGCTTTGATTTGCACACTACCTAATTAACATCTCATCCAAACGATTTTAATATACAGACTGATTAACAAAAGATATCTGCACCTGTGTCTATTCTTCTGCTGTGAAAAGCAGGAAGCATGGTGCATTGTGTGAGCGCTGAGCAACACATTGTCTGTATCGCAGGCTTTGAAAGGCATCTATGGCATTTGGAATCACGTGTTGCCAATTTGGGGCACATGTGCGAGAAATTAGGAGGTAAATAACGAGAGCACAGTCTTTTTAACGGAAAATAGGTGTATGTTAATGATTCTTAAATGATTATTTAAGAAAGGGTTTGTTGAAACAGGGCTTACTGTCCCTCTTGTGGAAATTGTCATTATGCCCTTAAGTGAAGTTCAAGTTCACATGAAGTGCATTTGGATCGAATCACAGCCGTGAGGTTATTTGGGATTTCACACTTCTTTTTCGTGTTCTATTGCTTAATTAGAATATACAGTCTATAATAATATGTATAGACTTTGTTTTAAGTGTGTTATCGATCTAAAGCAATGGCCTAAACATGAAACTCGCTCTAAATGTGTGAGAACTGGGGGTGTGCCATGAAAAGCAAGAGACACGAATGGTATAAAAGTGATGCCATCTTTTGTTGTTTCTCTTTACCCAGACATTCTACTTATGAAAGTAAAGAAATAGAAGGGAATAGACTATACAGAGAATGTGTGCTCACTATGGCAACTGAGAGGTAATGGGTAGCACCTAATAACATTTACAGCACCGGTAGGTCACCTAACCCACCTCCTCATTCTATCGTTTGTCCTTTATTTGTCCTTCGCTTAATACCTCACCCATATTTTACTCTCTTGTGTAACAGTTATCTGTTGTGTCTTGCCTGTCGTCTGTTTTAAAGGGCATGCGGGGCCCTTGTAGACCGCCGTGTGAGAAGAGCAGTAACCCCGCTTTAAATTGAGCATCATCGCTGAGCATCAGCAAAGTCACACAAACAGTAAGGTTGAATAATTCCATTATTCCTCTTGCAAAATCATTGTCGACATCAGAATGAGTGCAGCTTGAGTGTTTCCCTGAACGACAATGACCTCTAAACACTCCAGGCAAAGTCTTTCAGGAGTAAACTGAAGTACACACACACACACAGTATGGTGAAAAAGTCTTTAGGCCACCATTAGGTTGCTGTTTTAGCAAATTATATAATGACCACATACAACATGTTGTCAATATTGGCTGGACATTTTTCCAACTTGTATTTGTCACTCTGTAATACTCTTCTCCACTTATGTTTATTCTAATCTTTGTAAGCCTTAATATATTTTAGCTTTAACACATGTAAGCCTCAAAAAGTTTTTTCTTGGCTCCCAGAGTTTTGAAAAGACCGTCTCGGATCAAGCTTTTTCAAACTGTATATATTTAATATGTTAATTTGGCAAGTCATTTTAAACAAAAGTAGACAAAAAACATCAGGGGGTAAAGTCCATTAGAGGAGGGTCTGGATCCTTAATTCAAACGTAGGCCCTCAGGAACTACGGTTTCCAGCAGCTAATGAAACAATTGGCCATACGTACATACAATAATAACATCAACGGACTAACTGTAAACTCTTAGTACTTCTTACCCTATTTTTATCCATAAATTTTTACCCACACATGCACATATATATATATATATATATATATATATATGTATATACACACACACACACACACACACACACACTGCCTCCTACCTTTATGCAATTTGCACTCCGATGTTATATCTCTAACATTCTATTATTTATATCTTGTAAGTCACTTTAAAGCTGTCAGTCACTTTAGACCCTGTACATAAATGCTTACTTTACTCTACTTACTTTATTTACTTTATATCTACTTTCATTTATCCTCAATTATATATCGTCATTGTTGCTCTGCGTGCTTTCAATTGCCCCTAGCGGATGAATAAAGTTTTCTGAATCTGAATGGCAGAGGAGATCAAGACTCATCAGACCAGGCAAGTTTACCAATCTACTGTGGTCTACCTTTGATGAGCCTATGTGAATTGTACACTCAGTACAGACATAACTCGGTTGTAATGAGTGGTCATTAGAGTTACTGTTGCCTTTCTCCACTTATCTCCGGCACCAACAAGGCATTTTTGCCCAGACAACTGGATATTTTTGTCGGTAAACTCTAGATATGGCTGTGTGTGAAAATCCTAGTAGATCAGCAATTTCTGAAATACATAGACTAACCTGTCTATCGTTAGAACTATACCACTTAAATCACCTTTCTTATGCATTCTGATGCTTGGTTTGAACTTCAGCAGGTCTTCTTGATCTTGTCTCCATGTCTAAATGCATTATGCTGCTGCAGTGCAATTGGCTGATTAGATATTTGGATTATCAAGCAGTTGAACAGGTGTGATTAATAAAGTGTCTGGCAAGTGTATATATCTGAGAAAATTAGGACTGCAAGTCTTGACAGACACTTGGCTCTACTCAGGACAACCAAATCCCACCCCAGCTTTTATTTACCCAGTAAAGGTTCGAAGCTCAGAGTAGGGCAGCTATGACACATTAATGCAGATCCTTAATGCAGGTCCTCATTAATGCTTAAATGTGCTCTACAATCAAGTAGGTAGAAAATTAATCCATTTAAAATGGAACACTGCCTTGTTATTTTTTTTCATAAGCTCTCATTTCTCTGTGCATCCACACCATATGGTTTGAGAACAGATCTGAATGCCTGGAAGCCCATAAGAGAATCTCACTGAAAATCTCTTTGAGCTTTTATTTAAAAGCTGTGGATAAGTGTTTGTAACCCACTGTGTTTACTAGCTCTTTAATTCTTCCAGTCTGCCACCTCTGCCCATCCCTTCTACACATCTACACATTGAGAAGAGATTGTTACCACAATATGACACATAATTGATTTATTGTACCAGTGTAATGCTCTGTCAAAACAGCTACCACAGCCCAAAGTGCACAAATTTAAACAGTAATCTAAATGTACAGCACATTCGTGAGGATGGGTCACATGGTTAAGTTCTTTTGGCCTTAGACTCAACAAATTAGGAAGTAGTTATCCACCTTGGTGGCTAGAACAGTGGGACCTTGGAATTTGAATTGAATTTGTTCCAGAAGTCTGCAAATTCAGATTTGTTCGGAATTGAATTTCCCCATAAGATGTAATGTAAATAGGATTAATATATTTCCAACGCTGATTGTTTTGTCTATATTTGTATGTAATTCATGATTTAAAAGCAGAGGAATGTAAATGCATAAAATTAATAACAGCATGAAATGTAGTGGGAGTTGAGTGGCCTAGTGGTTAAGGTACTGGGACCAGAAGGATAAGGGTATCTGCTAAATGACATAATTGTAAATGGAAACAAGTGATCTTATCACCAAGACAGCAGCGACTGTGGGTGTCTGTTTTTGGTACACAGACGCATGAGCATTAATTGGACCGTATAAATCCAACGCAAACAAAGCGTTCACCTGGAAACTCCCTAATCTACTGCACCCGTATACAAGGTAATCCCATGATAACAAAACTCTGGGAGTACATGAATCAGGTAGTAATTTGATCATTTTAGGGAAGGATATAAATTCTTAAGCCTATACTGCATTTCAGAGTCTCCCCAAATGTGTCCAGTTTGCATGTGCTGTTATATGTCAGGGTTGCCAGAAGCTATGGAAACAAGTCTAATAGAATAAGTGGACCTGGCAACATTTGAGTGCAAGTGTAGGGACTGCAGTAGCCTAGCGGTTAAGGTACTGGACTGGACAAATCCCACCTCGCCACAATTGGTCCTTAACCTTGAATTGCAAGACTGTATGAGTTCTAAGTCGCTCTGGATAAGGGCGTCTACTAAATGCCATAAATGTAAATGCAGACTGAGAAAACCAAGATATGTGATTAGTGAGATAAAATACAGCTCTCTTTATTAAATTTCTTAATCTGATTTCTGGATCAAATAATGCTATCCATGACCACTTGAATAGTAAGTCCCTGTTTTATCACGATGGTATTTCGATTTTATGATGCGAATTCAGTCATACACATTCAGCAGAATCTGAAGTGTAAATTCCTCTTCTGAATTCTGTATTTGTAAATTCTGTATGATTTTTTTTCTAGGGTCTGCTAAATGAAAAATGTAGTGAGGAAAAGCCATGATAATGAAAATAATCATTTTGCTTTTTACTTTCAATTCATTATTTAATAGATTGTATACGTTATTAGAGCACTTTAATATCTGTCTTAATGATGTTGCCTAACTGTAGATGAATGTAAGCATGTTTGAGGTAGGCTACACTGTGATAAATACAGTATAAAGTACAGGGGTTGGACAATGAAACTGAAACACCTCTCATTTTAGTGTGGGATGTTTCATGGCTAAATTGGACCAGCCTTGTGGCCAATCTTCATTAATTGCACATTGCACAAGTAAGAGCACAGTGTGAAGGTTCAATTACCAGGGTAAGAGCACAGTTTTGCTTAAAATTTTGCAATGTACAACATTATGGGTGACATACCAGAGTTCAAAAGAGGACAAGTTGTTGGTGCACGGCTTGCTGTCGCATCTGTGACCAAGACAGCAAGTCTTTGTGATGTATCAAGAGCCACGGTATCCAGGGTAATTTCAGCATACAACCAAGAACGACAAACCACATCCAA
>JAUZSU010014805.1:0-22626 GCA_034780255.1 Parotocinclus maculicauda
CTACACATTGAGTAGATACAACAGCTATTTACTGTAAATCCTAATATTTTATCATTTATAACATTCCTTTATTGTTATAATTAATATTTTTATTATATTGTTATACATTTTGTGATTTTTCTAATGTAAAAGTTCTGCAAAAACCAGCGAAACAACGAAAATCCACAATATATTTTTTCCATTAATATTTTTTAAAAACCCGCGATGCACAGAGTCCGCGAAAGGTGAACCGCAAAGTGGCGAGGGAACACTGTATATTAAGATTTGTGGTTCATTTTACTTCATTAAACACGATTATCAGAAAAGCAGATAAAAAGTCAAAGAAGTGTTTACTCAAATGAGATGCAAACTCAATTATATTGCTTGATTAGGGGGAGGGGGTTGAACATTCCTTAGTGCATGTGTAGGTGGCAACCCTAATCACAATACATTTATTTATTTCTTGCTTGTGTTCATATATTTTTGGAGTTTCTATATTGATCTGCTTCTTAGTTCAACACTTACTTCTGGAGAAGGTGATTCTTTTCATTCGACTGCAGACTTCCACAGTGTGCTTTTCATACCAGAAATGGCTCATTGTGCAGTACCTATAGTGCAAGTGAGAGCAAATCAGTGTGATTTTAACATTTAACTCGTATTTAAAATTGTCAGCGTGTGTTTGCTTATTTGTTGGTTTCTTAACGTGGGTGCGTGTATATCTCTGTGTGTATGTTACCTTTGCTGATTGGTTTTGTGGCTTAATCCTCTGCAAAGACACTGGGAGAAGAACTTGCAGAGCTCAAAAACACATGGCTGCAGCTTTGCTGTGCTGATCGTGGGACTGCTCCTGCTCAGGTCAACATGTAAGGTTTCCTTCAGGTCCTCGCTCAGACTTCCTCTATAAAAAAGCTCAGATCGCCATGGGCAACCTGTCAGGACAGCACAGAATTTCTGATAGCAACAGAAAGGTCAACCTGGTGCTATATTTCACACACACTTGTTTAATTACCTGGTGGTGACATATGGGTAGCTAGCAAATTATTGCATGATTAAACCATATTTTAATTCATTTTTATACTCCTTATTCCAACTCATTGTCGCAGAAAGTTGGCAGCACATGGCACAAAGCAGGAACCAAACCATGGCAGTGTGCCAATCCATTGCAGACCACAAGAACAAACACACTCACTCATGTAGACACTTTAGAGAAACCAAATTGCAGCATGGGTGCACAGCTCCAGGGATCGCCTGTTTGATTTTGACCTTGGAGTTTGCATGTCCACTGAGGTTTAATGAGGTTTAATCTGCATTCTCTGGTTTCTTCCATCTTGCCAGAGACATACTGTATGTTAGATTAATTGGTCGCTCTAAATTGCCCAGCTTCAAAGCCTACAGAAGGGCTATTTATATTTTGGCTATATATCTCATTATAAATAATTTCTGTAATACTAAATACAAACCGGATTCCAAAAAAGTTGGGACACTAAACAAATTGTGAATAAAAACTGAATGGAATGATGTGGAGGTACCAACATCTAATATTTTATTCAGAATAGAACACAAATCACAGATCAAAAGTTTAAACTGTGAGAATGTATCATTTTAATGGAAAAATATGTTGTTTCCAAATTTCATGGGGTCAACAAATCCCATCAATGCCATCTAAGTAGTCCTACATACACTTTTTATTAAAGCACATATATAACCCCAGTTCCAATGAACCTGCAAATATTCACTTATTTTGAATTTTGATGCCTGCAACATTCCAAAGAAGCTGGGACGGGAGCATGTTTGTGTTACATCATCTTTCCTTTTAACAACTCTCAATAAGCGTTTGGGAACTGAGGACACTAGTTGTAGTCTCAAGGTCTGAAGTCCATTTGTCTATTGGTAGTGAAATGGTGCTGTCATGATGTAAGAAAAGTTTATAGATTTGTGAGATTAGTTTCTTGAGTTTTAATGAATTTATTTTCAGTAGTAAATAAGGGATTGGTTCTTGGAAATTGTGAATATTAATGACTTTTTTGATCATCTTTGTAAGCTGTAGGTATTAAAATTGGCAGTTGGGTGGTAATGAGGGAGCCATCACTGACGAGGTCCCCTAGGCTGTTTATTCCTCTCCTTTTCCATGTTGTAAAGATGATAGGTTTATTATTAATTTGGAACATAGGGTTGTGCCATATAGGGGTGGATTTACATGGGGTGAGTTGCAGGTTGAGGATTTCATTTGTTTTACACCAGGCAGAGAGAGTAGTGTTTATTGTATTATATTTTAAGCATTCATGGGTTTTAATAGATTTAGCTATGAAGATTATATCTTGCGGGGTCAGGTCTTTGCAGATATTTTTTTCTATATCTAGCCAAGCAGAGTTTGAATTATTGTTATTGATGAGCAGGAAAATAATGGTAAAGAGTTGGGGCATCCAGTCCGCCATACTGTTTTGGTTTTTGAAGGGAAGTTAATTTGATCCGGGATTTTTACCTTCTTAATAGAATTAATTTAATTTTAACTTAATTTTTCATTGGAAAATCTTTTATTTTGGTCGATATATGTATTCCGAGGTATTTGATGGACTGAATGCTACGTTTATAGGGTAAGTCCCCAATCTTAGCATCCCAGTCAATGTATGTAAGAGGTAAAATTTTGGATTTGGTCCAGTTTGTGGAGTAGCCCGAAACCTTACCAAAACTACTGATGAGACCATGGACTGACGGAAGGGAGGTGGAGGGATCTGTTAGATATAGTAAGATGTAATCTGCATATAGGCTGATTTTGTGGCAATGTGAGTTCGTTTGAATACCTTAAATGCTATTATTCTGTCTAATGGCTGAAGCAAGTGGTTCAATAAAAAGAGCAAAAAGAAGTGGTGATGATGGACATCCTTGTCTGGTACCTCTGTTTAGGGTGAAAGATTTGGATATTAATTCATTAGTGATTACAGATGCTAATGGTGAGATGAATAAAATTTTAATCCAATTGATGAAATGGGAGCCGAAGCCAAAATGATTAAGGCAGGTAAAGAGAAAAGGCCACCCTACCCTGTGAAACACTTTTTCTGCATCTAAAGTTAATGCTATGGCTGAGTGTTGAGCCCTAGTGTATGTTTTGTGTTCGTATAGTTCTATTATGTTAAATAATTGTCTCATGTTTTCTGAGGAGTGTCTCCCTTTAATGAATCCAGTCTGGTCTGTGTGTATAAGTAATGGGATAACAGATTCTAATCTTAGTGCTAGGGCTTTACTTATGATTTTGACATCTGTATTTATTAAAGATACAGGACGGTAGCTAGAACATTGTGTGAGGTTTCAGAATGAGTGTAATCAAAGCTGTATTCATGTGATGGGGAATTTTGGAATTATGAAGGGTTTTGGAAATCATATAAAAAAATAGGGGACAAACTAGAGGTAAAAAAAACATCTAAACCTGGGGACTTGTTATTAGGCATAAGTTGTAGTGCTTTTTCCAGTTCATTTATAGAGAGCGGCATATCCAGATGCTGTATCTGCTCAGTGGATAATTTGGGGAGGGAGACACTCTTTAGCAAAGTGTCAGCTTGGGTAACTGTTCTGGTATGGTCTGGGGTCTACAAATTAGAATAGTAATTCCTAAATATTTCGTTAATTGCTATGTAATCTTGTGTTTTGTTTCCAAGAGTATCTTCTACTGCTGTAATGTTAGATTTTTCGGTTTGTTGTTTCAGTTTTATTGCCAAATTCAAAATGTTGACGTCAGAGTTTAAGACGTGTATGTTCTGTTTCTTAAAAGTGTATTTTGTGTTTTTAAGAAGTGTATGTTGTGTTTCCAATTCTAACATATAGTTAATTCAATACAAAATATTACATAGAATACATATCACCAATCATAAAATGCACGTAATGTGCCTCAGTAACACCAACCCCTGTACACACTGTCCAAGCACAGTAGACAACCACTATCATGCATTCTGGAACTGCCCCCTTGTAAGGAAGTTTTGGTCATCTGTGTACTATCCAAGATCCTCAATTTCAGCATCCCAGTCTCCCCCACTATAGCCCTGCTTGGTGAGCTTTCCTCTTTAACAATATCCAAATTTCTGCAAACATTCATCCTCATTTCTACAACAACAACAAAAAAATTATTTTACTAAATTGGAAAGACCGAACAAAATTATCAATAAAGCACTATTTTTAAATTTACTATTGGAGCACTCAAATTTGGAAAGAGTGACATTTACCATCAAAGATAATATCAGTCACTACAGCAACATCTGGACCCCATTTTTAAAATTCATTCAGAGCTGATGCCTCCACCTATCTTTCCTGATTAATTATTCATGTCTTTTTCCTTATACCTGCTGATTTCTCAATATTACAATAACACCCTCCGTCTGTTGTCTTATCTTAATGTATTTCGCTAATCTGTCTGTTTTGCAACTGCCTCTTTCTCTCCATACTGTTATATAAATAATAATAATTAAAAAGTTAATCAATGCATATGGCCCTTCAAAGATGTTTCTGTGCCAGGGGGATAATCACACCTAAAAATAAATGCGTAAAGAAACTGGAGTTCCTGGGGAAAACTCACACAGAAAGAACGAGAACATGCAAAAGGTCCTGGCCAGAAATCAAACCAGGGATCACTGGACCTAATAATAAATAAATCATGGGATTCAACAAATCATTTTGTATTCCTTCATGTATCACAAATAGGCCCGTTACATTTGTTTTGCCCATTCTGAGTAATTCCACTCACCACAACTTGTGAGAGTCTTTCTGCCATTTTTTCTTGCAAGCTCTGGATCTGCAGGCATTATGGTGAGCAAAGAACCAAGCACATGAGCTATTTTTCAACTCTACAGACCAGCACAAACTTGTCCCTAACCTGAGAGGACAGAAGAGCTGAGTGCAGTTACAATAAAGGTAATCTGCATTATGCAAAACATGGAATGCAGTGTAAATAAATGTACAAGTGTAATCAAGTAATTCCAAATTGGTAAAATTCCGAATTGCTATTATGTATCAGTGTAACAGGCACCATTATAATGCTCTGTGTAGTTACGAGTAATGTAGCGTGCCCACTAAGATGCATTCCTGAAAGGTTATTGGTATATTATACTGCAGAAGCTACAATAACATTTATGCTATGATGTGTGGATGCCATTTAACGAACATCCAATCGAAGTCAGTTCCCTTTAACAACTGAGGTCTTAACAATTATAATAAATTTAATTCAGTATTTATAACAAGCTGCAAATGGTGCAAATAGTGTTCATAGCAGTGAATGTGTACTTATTGGAATTGTGGAGCTCATCCTTTAAAGGACAATGTTACCTGTGTAATAAAGCTATTTAAGAGGGTTTGTAAAAAGTGGAGAAATGGGAAAATAAAATGTTTAAGTAATACAGAAAAGCACAGGGCTTAAAATAAATTATTTAGAACTTTGCATAGTTGGGAAGTTTTAATATGTGAGCAGTGTACTCACTTTTGTAAGACACTTTACATACATACTCTTCAAATGTGAGAGAAAGAATCTAAAAAAATCCAGAAAATCACATTGTATGATTTTTAAATAATTAATTTGAATTGTATTGCATAAAATATTTACTTTAATCAAAGAAAACAGAACTTAATATTTGGTACAGAAACCAAATGTTTCCTGCTGCTCTTGACCATGATTTTGGCCCACTCCTCCATACAGATCTTCTCCAGATCTTTCAGGTTTCTGGGTCTGCCGCTGGGCAACACTGAGTTTCAGCTCTCTCCAAAGATTTTCTATTGGGTTCAAACTAAATTCTTGAAATTATTCTTACGGAGCTACTCCTTAGTTGTCCAGGCTGTGTGTTTCAGGTCACAGGTCTCCCATGCCTCCTCTGGATCATCCAGATGGTCATTGGTGAGCAGACCTGGACATTTGCTGGTGTGAGCAGGGGGACCTTACATGCCCTGCAGAATTTTAATCCATGGTGGCATGGTGTGTTACTAATGGTCATCTTTAAAATTATGGCCCCAGCTCTCTTCAGGTCATTGTCTAGTTATGTGCTGCTTCCTGACCTTTTTCAGAATCATCTTAACCCCATGAGGTTAGATGTTGCATGGAACCCCAGAACGGCAACGATTGACAGACATCATGTGTTTCTTCCAATTTCTAAGAATTGCACCAAGAATTGTTGCCTTCTTACCAATCTGCTTGCTTATTGTCATGTAGCCCATCCCAGCCTTGTGCAGTTTTGTGTCTACATTTTTGTACCTGGTGTCCTTAGACAGCTCATTTTCTTGAGGTTGGAGTGTGAATGATAAAGTGTGGACAGGTGTCTTTTATACAAGTTTAAACAGGTTTAATACTGGTAATAAGTGCCAGGAGGGCTTCCTAAAGAACAACTAACAGGTCTGTGAAAGCCAGAATTCCTGCTGGTTGGTAGGTGATAAAATACTTATTTTATGCAATAAAATGCAAATTAATTATTTAAAAATCATACATGATTTTCTGGAACTTTTAGTTTGTGTCTCACACAGTTGCAACTGTACCTAAGATAAAAAATACAGCCCTCTCCATTCTTTGTAGGTGGGAAAACTTGCAAAATCAGCAATGTACCAAATATTCTTATCTTATTTTCCCCACTGTACATGCATACATACATATACACACCAGAAAAAAATAGTCACCTGTGACTGAAATTTACCTAACAGCATATGATAACAAATTTCCTGGGATTTTTGCCACTGCTGATAGCCTTGTATGGCATTCCATTCAAATTAAGCTACTTCCTGCAAACTATGGCTGTGTTTGCATGCTTGTTTCAAAAGGTTTAATGAAAACTGATGCATATACATGTTTGTTGACTGAATAAAACACCAACATATGTGTTTTGAGAATATTTACATTTAGTCATTTAGCAGATGCCCTTATATTGAGCAAATAACAACTAATATAATTAAATAAAGCTAATAAAGCTAGGTGCACTTTTTTGTGGGTTAAGGGCACGAGTGTTTCTAGACTACTTGTTGCACTGGGGCACACACATAATCTTTGCTTGCCAGTCACTTGTAGGGGCACAACTGTGCATAAAAACAACTTTTTAAATACTAAATAGATTAAGTAATTGAACACTAATGTGCCTTTCTCTGCTATGGATGAGAAATTGAGAACAAATAACACAAAACATATTTAGTAACTAGTTTAATTAATGCTTTGGCTTTAGTGGTCTACTATGCTTTTGTTAGGCTATACATTTACACAAAAATGAGGGGATATTTAATTATGGGAGATTTCGTTTTGAAGCATTCTCAATTTTTTGTGAGCAGCATATTCTCTGATGTCCATTAATCCATCCAACAAAACAAAGAAAGTGGCTCTGCCTGATGGAGCTCAAACTTTTGGGAAAAATGCTGGGGCATTGTGGGGAATGTAGTGCCTTTAGTGAATCTGTAGTTCTACTCAGCAATCCAAGATACAAGACGTTTTATCACTGTGACTTTTTACCCAGTAAAGTGGGTCTGATGACGCCCTAGCTCTAGGGCTAAATAGTGGTAGCCTGGCAGCGGCATTTGAACCATGGACCTTCTGGTCAATATTCCATGATTTTATTGGAATAGTAATGAACATCTTGAGCAAACTGTGAAACTCAAACACTCTCCTGTGTCCCATGCTGGTAGCCATTTTATTAATGGCTAACAAATAACATAGGCCTATTGGTCAAGTCTGAAAAATTGTCCCCTTGTTTTTTACTCAGTTTAATACTATTTGTAGTATTTTAATGCAGATATGGTGCCTATGGTAGCAATAAGCACCATGTCTTAATGACTCACACTATATATATATAAACTATATCTATAACTGTGGGTAATGGTTTTACGACCTTCCATTTTGCAAATTAAAAAAAAGCTCGCGCGCCCCGCCATTTTAATACCCGACATAATACAAAACATTTGTCATTACGAATATCTTAAACGTTTCCAGATTACATAATATCACACTCCTTTTATTAAACCAGTGAGATAATTGAAACCGCGATGTTAAGTTCGAACTACACAATGAATAAAAATAAATGAATATAAATATCAATAGCGCATTTAACGTTGGACTAAAGATTTTAGCGTAATAGCTACACTGTAGCCTATAGTATTACTCTACCGTGACTGGGCTCGAACATTTTAGAACTTAAATTAACATGTATTAGATACCATTGTATCGATTAGCCTACCAAATTATATATTTCAAATAACCCGATCTAAATTAAACATTGTCTGACCTGGTAGTTACATTTATAGACTCAACTAATATTTTGTATTTTTATGCTGATGTGTTACGATGGGTTTACGGGACAATACAATCGCTAACCTAGTAGTGGTAGTCACGTGGCAGTATATAATGTGTGCTCGGACAGCCAGTACTGCATAGACTGGGAAGTAGAGGGCTTTTGGAGCAAGAGCAAGCAGAGGTAGGTGCGATTGCATTTTAAAAACAACGAGTAGTTCTTCTTGTCCGGATCACTTGTGTCCTAGCCGTAAAAAAGCAAGAGGATTTGCTAAATTATAGACTGTTATGCCGGGGTATTAAGATAATAGACTCGGTTTATGCAGCCCACAAAGGCAGTCCTGACACAAAGGCAGCCAAGCCGTTTTAAACAATCACCACAACAAATAGTCTACTGTGCACACTATGTGTTTTACACTATTTAAGTATTATTGTGCTCGTTTTTGCGGCGGCATTACAGGGATTATGGCTCCTGCGACTTGGTTTAACATCACACCGCAACAATAGATTAAGGTTCTACCTCATTCTTAATGCCATATGTATGAAAACGATTAACAAAACAGAGCTTGAATTCCAAATGGTAGCGGCCCTGTAACTCTAGTGAACTAAACGTATCGTTTTGATCCCTGACAGCGCTGATAGAATGCGTGAAGTAGTAAAGGTATTCAAATATTGTGTGCCCCGGGTTTTGCAATGTTTTCACTAATTCGATGGGTGCGTTCATTCATCTCCTCTGCATTATTTCTCCCCTAACCAGAATTTAAAGGTGTAAATAAAACACGAAGTCTTGCAGTCTGTAAAACCACCCTATCACAACGTGAGAAGTTCGCGGCAAAACTGTCCCGCTAGATTTTTTTTCTCTGCATCTCTCTCGTTGAATTAAGAGAAGGGGAGGTGAATAAATCGGAACTGACGAAGCAAGGAGGAAGCAGTGTGCCTTTGTAGCCTCTTTAGTAGCCTATGTCAAAACAGATGGGGGGGCTCCTTAGGGCTTTCATGTCAAAGCTCTCCGAATGCCTAACGGGTTTATATACACGTACTGGCAACTCAGGCACACCTTAGGTTATGTTAGCTCACCCAGTCCATGGTGGTGGAATGGGACCCCCATAGGACAACTGGTGATTAGATAGACAGATGCAATTTGATTTGATTTCCTATGCACTTTGTGTATGCTGAGTGAAGAATCTGTGCATGGAAACTTTTTTCCTTGTACAATATTGTTTCATTTATTAATTTGAACTATACAGACAAACATTATTGCATTAAATGTAACAAATGTTCCGCACATAGAGCATCAACTTTAAGCTAATTTGCAGCTCCAGTCCCTGGTTAGGCTTTTTAAAAAACAGTGTAGTCCTATACAATAAAAAACTAATGATTTAATTCCAAAAATGAATCAACATTTGAATTGTGAACATCAATTTAAACACATTGTGAGTTACTAAAGTGACCATTAAACTCTAAAAAACACTTAAAACCCCCAAACCCTGTAGAGACATAAGCAAAGAAAGGAATGTTTTCACAGGTCTCTGTTCTTTACAGCAATCATACTATATAGATTTTCCTTAAGCATGTGTATCATCAAACATGTATGTGCGCTGTACCCACACCACACTTAAAAGACGTTTTGGCACAGAATATACCAAGCGATTAATTGTTTTTAGGTGTTATTTGTCCCATTAGTCCTGCGAACACATTTTATGCAGCAGTCTAGGGATGTTTTTGCATTTTAAAATTCCCCGGACAGGTCTAGTACATGTGTAAATGACCTTTACCAAGGGCACTGACACAGCCCCATACCAAAAAAGAACCTGGCTTTTGGACTTCAATACACGTTTCCACAGTGTGATGGTCCAAAATGCCAGTCAGAAGCCCTGCTGTAAGAGGCAACACATGGCTGCAGGATGTCCTGCATATATCGCTGAGTTGTTAGTGTCATTCATATTACAACTAGGGGCGACCATATACGATGGATCCCCAGATCATCACACCAGCAGTTGGGATGGTGACCACTGCTCCCAAAACCAATTAGTAGCTAGATCAGAAAGGCCTAGATAGCAGGCAATTAAAAAATAACCATCCTGCTTCTGTAAGTCCAGTAGTGGCTAAATGTCTTTGACTGCATCATAAAATCATGTTTAGCAGCCCACCAAGCTCTCCCACCAAGAGGTAAACTACTCAAAAATAGCCTCTAAAAGCCTTTTATAGTGCAATGGGAGAAGCGTCCTCCCTTGGGCCTTGGTTTGTTGGCATCTCAGTGCTGTCATATTGACAGTACTGACTTTACCAATAATAAACATTTTATTACATGTACTGTACATGAAATAAGAAATTCTAAATTTGTAAATTTTTGTTTTGGTTCATTACTAATATAAACCGAATGAATCAGTTGGATGATAGGCTAATCCATTTGCATTAAGCCAGTCGAATTATATGTAGCAAATGTTAAAGCAAAAATGTTTGTAAGTATAGGTGTATAAACTATAGAATTTGTCACAATTATATTACTTACATTTGTTTAATTAGATAACTGCTCAAGGGCACAAATTATAATGTTACAAACTTCCAATTACATTGGACAGTATTAGTTATTATATAGTTATTACGATGCATTATATGAAGATATAATACTATATTTACTGAATTGACATTCTTTCAGGAAACCAGGAAATGGCGACCAATCAGGATACAAATGCCCTTGATGAAAAGACTAATCATTTTACCCTTCTATCCTGGCTTAACAAATTGCTCCAGACAAAGTTTACTGATATGGAACAGATAAGTTCAGGTACGTTTATGTTGTTCTTATTGAATAACATATTCAGTTCATATTCATATTCATATTCACTTGTTTGTTCTGTCGTGTTTTTTTGCAGGGGCATGTTTTTGCCAGTTAATGGATTGCCTTTTTCCAGGATCCATTGACATGAGCAAAGTCAAATTTCAGTGCGAGGACCAGACAGATTTCCTCCACAACTATAGTCTTCTGCAAACAAGCTTTAGGAAAAATGGTGTAAAAAAAGTGAGCCTTCATATCTTGTCATCTTCTTTTGCATTTTTCTTTTGCGACCTAAAGCAAGACTGCAAAAGTGAATTACATAACTTTGTGACCTAGTGGCTAATCTAGATTTATGAGTAAAATTTGAAATCTTGTTGTGAAATATTGTTTTTCTCCTCATTACAGTCCATTCCAGTGGAAGAACTTACCACAGGAAATTTCAGTGCTAATCTTGCCTTTCTTAAGTGGTTCAAGAAGTTTTTCCAAGATAATCAGTCTGCACAGGAGTATAACCCAGTCGATGCATGCAAAGAACAAGACATTACACAAACAACACAACATCTAAAGAGATCACAAGAGCAAATAACTAAAAGTACTTCCGGTAAGACATATCACACTCACTGAAATAATAATTTGTGGTGAAAATGTCCTGATGTGGTAACAGTAATTAATCTGCACTGTTTTGACTCAGGAAAAGAAAATGAGGATTCTGACAAAAATGTGAATGTTCATGAAACAAAGTCCTTCACGTATGATCCCCTTTGGCAAGAAACCATCAAATGGGTCATGCCCAGCAGTCTGGGAAATATCTATGCATACTGCACAATATGTGACGTAAATATCAACGTGCTAAACTCAGGATTGCTTGATTTAACGAACCACCAGCAGTCTAAGAAACACAAGAAAGGAGAACAAAAGGAAAACCAGGTTAATGACACCTTCACATGTACTGAACTCATGTTGCGCTTCATTCAAACCTACTGTTTGAATTCACATGGTAATATGGTCTCGCAGCATATTGCCAGACAAATTCTTGGATTACAGTACCCTAAAGACATTTCTTCCATTGCCAAAAATGTGCCTTACTGTCTCTACCTATATGCACAGGTAGCACTAGGTGATGAGGGTGAGGAAGCCTGTGTAGTACTTCTAGGGTTCTTCGATGAAAAAGGTGCAAAACATTGCATACGACTTGTTGATGTTTATATATCTGTGGACTCTGTTAATAGTATTGTTGGGAATTTGATGGACATTCTGAAAAAGTTTGAGTTGCCTGCCAGCAACATGGTAGCTTTCTATATTGATGCCCAGGACAAGACTTCTGAGAAACTTATCGTTGAGCTGAAAGAACTCAATCCCAAAGCAGTGGCTCTTGGTGATCTTTATAGTTTGGCAGATAAAGCCTGTCATTCTGGAGTAATGGCCTTGAGTGAAAATGTTCAACAACTTCTCGTTAACATGTATGAACACTATTGTACTTGCTCCACCACAAATGACAGTCTGAAGGGATTATTTGCAGGTATTTGTGGCCTTGATAGCTCCATCCATTTTCTCACTCATGACTGCAAGAATTTGTATGTCCTAATCCAAAGAATGCTTGGGATGTGGACAAATTTGGTTTCATACTTCACTTCCTGCAGCAAAAATGACGACAAGGCTAAACACATTAGCTGTCAACTGGAGAATGCCAAACTGAGGCTTACCTTCATGTTCCTGGATCATAGTCTCGGACAACTAAAAGCATTTACTGATCATGTGGAAAGCCATGAGGGTTCTACGCGTGCAGATCTTGTTGAGATTCTACGGGACGCCAGTGGTCTATTACGCTCCTATGCCTCTGCTTTTCTCCATCCTCAGGCTGTGATACGTTTCCTGAAGGAACAAGACCAAGACATACTTGAAAACTCACAGATGCATCTTTCTAGCACTGAGCTGAGCTTTGGTGGAGCAGCAGTGGAGGACTTTATGTCTGAAAATGAAGCGGGGCTGACTGGAACACTGAAGCCTTTTCAGGATGAGTGTATGGCATTCTATAAGGCACTTACAGCTTCACTTGCTAAAGGACTACCCTTGAGTGATGGTGCGCTGAGGAGTATGTCCCAGCTTCTAAACCCAGGTGGAAGGTTAAAGGTCACAAGTAAGGCTGTATTAGACATTGGTTCTCTGTTTGGCCTCTCTGTCACCACAAATGCATCTGCCCAACTCAAAGATGAATTTTTGGAGTACCAGTTGATTGAAGAAGGAGGTGATGAGGAGAAAGGGGAGAGCAAAGACTCTGCTTTAGAGCATCATTGGAGCTCTGTCCTGAAAACCACTGGGCCAGAATCTGTTTTCAGGAAACTCATCCTTAGTCTTTTGGCTTTGCCCTGCCCACCTCTTGAAGCTGAGAAAGTCTTTGCTCAGGTATGTGTCTGAAGATAATATGAATGTTATTATTTAGGGGTATAACAGTACACTCTGCTCACGTTTTGATTCTATTCATAGTATTAGAATTGTACTTTAAAAAAATATACTAAACGTGTAAACAATGCAAATTGTCTTCAATATGTATCTACACAAATAAAAACCCTTTGGTCCCCAGCAACTAAACAAACAAAAAAGGTTTAAAATTGGTATTGAAATGCTTTATTGCAGCTTCCACACATATTAATAAATAACCAATAGAAAACATTCCTTTTTTATTACTGAAGAATAAAATCTTAAAAAATAGTGTGTACTTTGTCATATAAACAATAAATATGGAAAACAGATCTGCTGCAATTAAAAGATTGTAGTTTAAAATGCGTTTGGGAGCATGGCATATGATTGCGCTCACTTTTTTCCATAAAACGCAATTGCATTTGATGGTGTAATAAACAAAACGTGACATCGTCAGTCTCTACAAAGCCCATTGTGACAAATGACATTATGCCATGATGCATTGTTTCACCCCTATTGTTCATACATGAATATGTAATAATGAGTTGTTCAAATCTAATCTAAATTACTTTTAAAATTGTTATTTATTGGGGTATGCTAGTGATGTAATCAAGGACTTTTATCTTCAAAAAGACACTTGCTTCTAACATTTAACCAAATATTTTCCATGCCAAATAGTTATGTGACGATTAAGTTCAATAAACAAGCCAGCAATAATCTTTGCATATAAGAGGGACTTGAAAACAATTGTGTGTGTAATGTACTGTGTAATTTTTCCCCTTTTTAAAAACACAGGCATTGAAGAGTGGGGATATGGACCAGTTGGATAACATTGTGAGTGACAGTGACTCCACCAGTGATATTATCAAGGAAGAGGAATCGACCACCGAACATTCATCATCAGAGATCACTAGTGCTAATTCAATACCTGTGAGAAATGAGAGGAAGAAGACACTAAGTAAGAAGTACATACAGTGAATTCAGACACTTTAGAGTACAATTGGATAAGCAGAGCTGACCTGTAGCTATAGAAAAGGAGACTCTAAATGGATTCATTTATGTCTTTTTACTGTAGACAAGGTCTGACTTGGCAATATTTGTGACATTACTTGCAGTTCATCAGTGCATAAAGGTATGCGAGCCATCACTATACAGGCTATTACACAGTCCATATGTGTTGCAGTGTTTGAATAAACTAGTACTATATGACCTGTATATTTTTTAGCGGTACTAAATTTCTTCCAATTATTTGGGAGGGCCAATAGCATGTGCTTCGTCTGAGACTCTTAAAGTCAGCCACTGCAACTTTCAAAAAGTTGCTCATGCAACGTCGTAGGCAGGACTTGACGTTAATATAGCTTAGCAGCCACGCTGGCTATCTGTTTTCCGGATTTAGCAGTCAGTCAGCATTTTCTCTACCCAAGACAACTATTAGTAATGTTATTCTGCCCTACTATTTCCATAATGCAGCAAGTGTGACAAACTTTAGCTTGCTATATGTATTACCTATTCTGTATAGGTGACTTATGCTCTATTGCCGCTCTCATAATTTCACTTCTTGGGCATGTTTGCTATGTCAGTATTTGTCCATTTTCATACTAACTATATCTCACCCAATTTGTCCTGTCTAAGCTTTGAAAGGCAAGTATGGTTAGACCTTATTTATATATTTAGTTTTTGGTTATGAGATCAGCAGTTATACATACAGTGGGGAAGGGAATCTGATACCACTAGTCAACCAAAGGTTTCACATTTTTTCACAAGTTCAATCTTTGATAAAATAATGTATTAATATGTGTTATGTTGCCTATTTTCACTAGTGGTTTCAGAGTTTTGGTCCCCACTATACATTGACTATGGCATAGATGGGATTAAAATTCATAATATTAAATTCATTTGGTGAATGTGTAGACCAGTAGTTTGGCCAAAATGGAACACAGCATTGGTATTTTGGAGCATCAGAAAAATTTATATTGACTTTTATTCATTTCCAACCGTAGGAACCTGAGGTAGTTCATGTTTTGTCTGGTCAACGTCATTGCATTTGTTTTTTTAACATCCATTTCTGCAATTCAGGCCTGCAGCACACTCCAAAAGTATTTGGCACTGGAAAGTATTAACCACGATGTAAAGTTGCCATTCCTTCTCCCAACACTTAACAGACATTTTGGCAAAAAGGGTACCAAGTGATTTAGTGTTTTTTGTTCCATTCTTCCTGCAAACATGACTCAAGATAGGCAACAGTACAGGGTCGTTGTTGTTACATTTTTTTATTTTTCAACATTACATCACATAAGGGAAACTGACGTTTGTTATGGGCACTGACACAACCTCATACCATGGCATGGCTTAGCGTTGGACTTGTTGCTGATAATTGTCTGGATGATCCTTTTCATGTTTGGTCTGGAGCACAGGGCATACATTTTTTTCCAAAAAGATCTGGAATACTAATTCATCTAACCAAAGTACACTAGGCCCTTACACTTTTCACAATGCACTTTCCTCCTGATTCTTTGGATCATTTTATAATATTATGTACTGGAGAGAGAAATATACAAATCCCTTACACTCTTTCTTTGAAATGAAATCAAATGTAATACAGTTGACCAGACAAAACATGAAATATATTGGGTTTACACTGTATGCAATAAAATAAAATTCTAAGTAAATGTAAGAAATGTTTTTCATTGCATTTTAAAAATGGTCTTAAATTTTCTCATTTGGAGTATTGAAGCAAACACAAGCAGCTGCTCATCTTAAGTAAGCACTACTATCACTACTTACATAAAGCACCAGTGTAGATTTAATACTTCCAGTTTAATCCAGTCATCTTGATCTCAAGAAGCCAGTGGGATTGAAAGAATCAATATGTTGTTTTCCAGAGATGGTTGACCTTTCAGTCTCAGTGAAGCCGTGCACGGTGCGACTACAGAAGATTACCAGTAAGAGATGTGTCACCAGGACACTTCATCTTAAGTGAATTACAAATAATAAGTTGCCAGAAATCACTTTGTGCCTGTACTTAATAGCAAAGCACCTTACTTTCTATTACCTTCCCTACTTTCCTTGCCTACAGTTTTAATATAATGACAAAAGAAGTGTGAGCCTCTCAAATAAAATGGCTATTAGTAGGATTGTCTAAAAAAATCCCATATTACTCCTAGATAAACGTGACTCATTGTTTGCTTAGAGCAGAAAGCTTGGATTTCAACCTGATTCAGTTTTATCTTTCTTTCCTTCAGAACTGGATTTGAAGAAAGTCAGTGACAGAGGATTTGTTGAAAGTGATGTAATTTTGACTGCTAAGGAGGTAAATATTTATTTTAGTTTATATGTCAGACATTTCTACAGGTATTCGCACCAGTTTCCATTAAATACATTTAAACCTCTTTTCTATTTTTCCTGGTGGCATCCTTTCTTTATCTTATCTTCCTTTTTTGGTACTGTGCCACCTATGGTATTCTGGTATGGTATTCCTGCAGGAGGTGCGCAGGGTGAGGGTTTGTGTATATTTAATTGTTTCCTTCAGGGCTGTGTTAGGGGGACATATGGTTGGGAAAGCAGTTTACGCCAGAAGCCACAGACACGTACTGTCTTTCAGGCTGGGTCAGGTACCTGGGCAAAACCACAGTACCACCAAAATGAAGAGCAGGATGAGGTGGTAAGTACCTGACCATCAAGAGATTGTAGCTCTGGCCCATTAATGTGACAATAGTCTACATTAATATGCAACATTACATTCTGGATGATTGGCTTGCTGGACAGTATGAATTACTCATTTTTCTGCTGTCTTCCCAACTTGATGCAGCTTTACTCTGGGTTATATGTCTTCTGCAATTAGTATTTCATTTGACTGCACTAGCACCTCCTGTTTTGCTTTCTGTCATACTTACATATTTCATTTAATCCTTTTTCTTTCTATCTTTTTTAACATGTATATTCCAACCTTCTGAGGCAACGTTTGATGCCTCTAAAGAGCTTTTGCTTAGCACAATGGCTGTTTGTCTTGTGTGAATGTCTGCTTCTTTTTTTACAAAGTCATTTTTGTGTATAAACGCTGAATCATCATCCATACTTTGATTGTTGTATGTTTAATAAAAAAAGTATCTGTTGATTTTAGGCAAAAAATGAAGCAAGTCTTGCTGTATCAGGAATCACCTCTACAAGTGCCACTCCTGGAAAGAGAAACAAGATGTACCAGGTCATTCTTGCATTCAACTGGATGTTCATGTGATTTTTGTCAAGTTGTTTTGAGTATAGTAATTGGATAAATTTCACATAATTTTGGGAAACATTGTATATGATGTGTTACTACAAATAGTACTTAACTCTATGGATATTGCTCCAGCTTTATTCCATTTACATATTAGCACATGAATGATTCCAGCTAATATATAAGCAATATTAGATTGACTACACTAGATGAGTATGATGTCACTTTTTGTTGCTTTTAATACTTTCTATTGCTTTCTAGTAATTAACTGGTAAATTATAGGATTCAAATGATTTGTTTTAAATTCTGTATTTTCTTCATGTAGGATGGAAAAGGTTTCAGCATTGGAGAGCTGGTGTGGGGCAAGATGAAAGGTTACTCATGGTGGCCTGGTGTGGTCGTAGCCTGGAAGGCCAAGACGTCACCACCTTCTATAAGACGTGTGGAGTGGTTTGGAGATGGCATGTACTCAGAGGTGAGTATTATTCTAAAAGTCATGGTCACGGTCCCTATTTCCTTCTTGTGCCATTTCCATCTTAAGGTAGGGCTCAGGGTTTTGTCAAATGTGACAAACAAACAGATACACAACAAAGTCCCAAGGGGCACTCAGGCTGAGATAGATTCAACATTCAAGGAATGGCAGGGGGGAACCTGGTTCAAAAAACACTACTATGTATCTGACTGGTAAAGAAAAGTCATGTCCTAGATCTTTGTTGTCTATCTATCTCTGGGATCTACCTTCCCAGAGGATTCCCCCATCATCAAGTCTTAGTTCCTTGAGTCACTCAGACTGCCCCAGATTGATAATGCGCATGCTTCTGTCTTTTTCTTTTGAAATCCTAAGTAGTCTATTGATGCTGTTTTCCTTTCATGTAATAATACCGTTTGTTAGTTTGTATAAAGCCATAAGATGGTAATATTTATAATCTACTCTGTACAGCAAATTATTTTTTAATTCTGGGCCAGAAAAACTGGTACACAGGTTTTAAGTGCATGTGAGCTATAAATACCATTGCATAGCAGAAACAACAGCTATAACAATTTAATAGGCAGCGTATTTTATAATATTATTAGCTGTTAGAAGCATTATGAGTAGAGTGGCATCATGGCATGGCATGCTGGGTACAGCTTGCTAGTTAGTCAGGCAGCATAACTAACAGCACAGCCTAGCATAACAGTTTTAACGGTTGGGCAAAGCACAATGGTAGATTAAAGATGAGAATCAGGAGAGAGATCACAGAGATGGAGGATAAGGAAAATGAGACCGGAGATGTAAAAGAAGAACTTGTAGCCAAACAGAGGCTGTGTCTGCAGTTTGGATAAAAAATAGACACAGACCAAAAGGCTGTATGTTGCAGTAGACAGACTTTATGAATGCAGTAACACCCCCCTCTCTGGGAAAAATACAGTAGGTAATAAAAGTTTATACAATTTATACAATTTTTTTGTGTCCACCCAACACTAGTTGCTTATAGGCCTGGTTGATTCGTACTTCTGATTTATGAAGGAAATTTGACCAAGGTGCATTTAAAATGGCACTGGAATGCAAAGTTTGCATTCCAATTTTGTTCCTAACAATTTAGATGTTTTCTTTTACATATTTAGGATCTAGTTTTGAGATTAATTGCAATTTCTTTTTTTCTCTGCAGATTTATACAGACTGCCTTTTGCCTTTTGCTGAATTTACAAAATGCTTTTGTAGCAATTCATATGCAAGTCTGCCTCTCTACAAAGATGCTATTTTCCAAGCTATGGAGGTAACAAAATGCAAAGCCAGATATTCTGCTTTGAGGTGGTTCAGCACACCATGGTCATATTCTCTGTTTGTAGTTAGCAGGTGAACGTTGCTCGAAGATATTTACATCCTCAGGGAGCAAACAGGAGGAGGCCAGTGCCATGATCGACTGGGCCTTTGACGGCTTTAAACCCACAGGCCCTGAGGGTTTTGCCCCCCCAGATGCTGGTAAAGGATTTTGTGATCTTTTAATGACCACTATAATAAAAGGAATCTAAATTCACGATTTACATAGTCAAATAATTTGAATCTTTGACGGACCAAACTGAATGGCATTTAAGAATTATGTGAACTTCATTATAACAGCATGTAACCTTTACAGTGTATTAAATGCTAAACACTGCCTTTTCACCACACAGGCATCCCTGTCAACCAAAAGGTAGAGTCTTCAGACGTCTCTGTGTATGATTATCAACCACCAGCCAAAAAGAAATGTGTTCAAAAGGGCAAACCTCGCACAACTCAGAACGAGTACACCAGAGGTAGATGTTGCCTTGTCAGTTCAGTAGTTCCTTAGTTTAAATGTCACAATTTAGTAAATATTGTATTGCATAAACACTGCAAAGAAAGTCTGCAGTAAGTTCATAACTCCTTGTTTATACCATTACCTCTTCATCCTAGAGCAAATGGTGACTGAAGTAACAGAAAAAAGGAAAAACATTGAAGGTGTGTGCTTAATAGACTAGAATTAGACTATTGTTACCTGTAGCAGTGTGTAAGTTAACCTGAATATCTGCGTCCTTCTTTCTAGATTTCTGCCTTTCATGTGGAACAGCCAACATTGAGATTTTCCATCCACTTTTTGAAGGGAGCCTGTGTTTAAAATGCAAGGTAAAAGAGTCTGGTCAATCCTGACGAATACACATAGAGCTATGGATTTCTTTAAAAATATATGTGTGCTTTGTCTGATGTAGGAGAACTTCACTGAGACTCTTTACAGATATGATGAAGATGGATATCAGTCTTACTGCACTATCTGCTGTGCTGGATTGGAGGTCATTCTGTGTGGCAATGCCAGCTGCTGCAGGTTAGACACGCACACACATTAATACACACTTCCCATATTTAAAAACCCTCAATAAAACCTCCTGTAAAAATCACCTTGAATTGTTTAGTCCATAAATCAGGGTGCCTTTATCTCCTCGGCTCAGTTAATTTAGGCAAGTGAGAACAGAACAGTAATGTTTATGTGAGGGTTGTGGTTGTGCTTAAACTAGTAGGGCTCATTAGTTGTAATAAGCAAGTAATTTATATGTCATTCAACCAAGTTCACATCTTACAATATATGGGCAGTATACTATAAAAGAGAGGGCCATGAATTGCCATGAGGGCAAAATAGTAGAGGACACATGAGTGATGAAATATAATATACTATATATCTGGCACTAAAATTTAAGAATATAACTTTGGTAAAAATATGCTCAGCATCATTTCCAGAGGTTGGGTGTTGAAAAGAGAAGTAGGAGTGTTACCAGCAATGCTGCAGAGGTTAAATAAGTGGGGGGTCAGCCTATCAGTGCTCAGACCATACGCCACACACTGTATCAAATTGGTCTGCACGGCTTCCATCTCAGAAGGAAGACTCTTCGAAAGACAATGCACAAGCCTGTAAACTGTTTTCTGAAGACAAGCAGAACATTGTCCTGTGGTCTGATAAGAGCAAGATAAACTTGGTAGAAAAAAATTTGGTTCAGATGGTGTCAAGCGTGTGTGGCGGCAACCTGGTGAGGAGTACAAAGACTAGTGTATCTTGCCTACATTTAAGCATGGTGGTGGGAATGTCATGGTTTGGGGATGCGTGAGTGTTGCCAGCTGTGGAGAGCTACAGTTCATTGAGGGAACCATAAATGCTAACGTTTACTGTGACATACTGAAGCAGAGCATGATCCCCTCCCTTCGAGTGCAGTATTTCAACATGATAACGACCCCAAACACATTTCCAAGGCAACCACTGCCTTGCTAAAGAAACTGAAATGGTGGACTCAAGTGCAGCATCACAGAGAACAAGGCGTTTATTAAAGGTGGCAGGCAAAATAGTCAAACAGTCTTCTTTGATCTTCAAGTTGCTAAGTTTTTAAAGTTTTTTATGTAATTATCCTGCTGTACTGTGAATCTTTTTTTTCCAAATACTCATACAAGCATTGTTAGTAGAAGTCTCAGACCCCACTGTGTGTTTGTGTGTGCATGCCTGCATATGGTGTGTGTGTGTGTGTGTGTGTGTGTGTGTGTGTGTGTGTGTGTGTGTGTGTGTGTGTGTGCTCGGGCACAGTATTTTTAAAAGGCACTCCTTTAAGCATCCCCCTCTTTCAGGTGCTACTGCAAGGACTGCCTAAATATCCTGGTTGGATCAGATACATTTGACAAGTTGAAGGAGGTGGATCCATGGAGCTGCTACATTTGTCTTCCCCCTCAGAAGTATGGTGTGCTTAAGCTCAGACCAGACTGGAGTGTACGCGTGCAGGAGTTCTTTGCAAATAACAGTGCTTTTGAATTTGTAAGTAGGAAATACATTTTATTTTAATCAAATTAATTTTTAATTTTAGCATTATTAGTTAGATGTATTGATAGCTGTGTTGTGTAGTTCATGCTGGCAAAAATACAGGGCTTAGAGGACTAGAGTAAAGTGAAAACAGGCCTTTCACATTTTGTTTTACCGTGTGCTTGACATTTGATTTTTTGGATTAATCTTGGTTACTGAGAAACTTTTAGCATTATGTGTTTCTTGGTTCAACTAGGAGCCACACAGAGTCTACCCGTCAATTCCTGCCCATCAGCGACGGCCAATCAAGGTCCTGTCACTCTTCGATGGGATTGCTACAGGTCAGCTACTGCACTGTGTTTTGTTTTAATAAGAAATAGACACCCCTGAATTGCCATTTAAAAAGTAATCTTAATGTTCCTATGTACATATTCTTCTTATAGGCTACCTTGTTCTGAAAGATCTTGGCTTCAAAATAGAGCGCTACATCGCTTCAGAGATCTGTGAAGACTCCATTGCTGTGGGAATGATCAAGCATGAGGGAAACATTGAATATGTTAAAGATGTTCGCACCATCACAAGGAAACATGTAAGTACTGCTTACAGGAATGAAAAACTACAACTGAAAAACCGTAAATGAAACTCCAGTCCTGGATACAGTGCATCCGGAAAGTATTCACAGCGCTTCACTTTTTCCACATTTTGTTACGTTACAGCCTTATTCCAAATT
>JAUZSU010014806.1:0-10994 GCA_034780255.1 Parotocinclus maculicauda
GAGGAATCGTCTTCACTGAGCCGATCAATTTACCATATCTCCCCAGTATACTTTTTAACAGCTCATCTGAAGCTACAGGAGGAACATTAGACAGCACCACACGTTTAGACGGACTGGATAAAGCCAGAACCAGCACATACTCGTCTTTAATAACCAGACCTTTCTCTGTTAACTCATCTACCATCTCTACTTCAGACAGAAACCCTACGATCGCCTTATTCATTCTGGAAGCTGATTTTATATTCCTAGCTCCCACTTCTGCACTGACAGCAACCAAACAATCCTCCACTGATACAGAGGGATCCGGGAAACACTTACATCCGTGCCTGAAAGTCAGGCGCAGGGAATCTCCCCCGGGAGACGCCATAGCGGCGTTAAACACTAAATCACCCCCTTCCTTATACTTCCACAATCCTACCAACACAATCAGCACAAACAGAAACAACAGAAAAGTTAAGAAAAACTCACTCACTCACCCGCCAAACAGTCAAACATCCGCTCCCTCACCCAGCATGCACTCACACACTCACTTCCGCTCACGTGAGACAGAGAGAGAGAGAGAGAGACAGAGAAAAAGAGAGACACAGAGAGAGAGAGAGAGACAGAAAGAGAATTAGGCAGAGATATCATCTCTTTCATTTTTGTACAAAACATATTGTCTTAATGCTAAGCGAATTTAACATAGTGTATATTATTATATAGTATAACATATATGATTTTAACTTGATTAAATATATTATTAATATTTATATGTAATCACAAAAATCCTAAACTGCAAAACAATGAAGCTAACTAAAAATTTTCAATTTCACCATATGATCTTTTCTTATTTTTACTTAAATGGTACCCAATTAGATTACAGGAGACAAAATAATTTAAGACCAAATCTGAACAATGTATGTACTATTGTCATGAACTTTACTACCTACAGTAAATATTAAGCAGTTATTGATTGTTTGTTTGTTTAAGATTTATTAAGCTATTAGCATCAGAGGCCATTTCAGCAACAAAATTACATCTATACACAAGGTTATCTGAAGACCAGTAATATACATATAAACATTATACAAAAGACACACAAGTCAATGCCAGTTTAGAGGAATCAAGCAACTTTTTGAATTGTAGGAGGAAACTGGAGTACTGGGAGTAAACCCACACAGACAAGGAGAGGGCATTCAGACTCCAGACATGTAGGATGTATTTCTTTGTAGTAAGGAAATACCAATAGCTAGAATAATGACGAGCAGTGAGATAAGATGAGATCTTATTCTACACACTTTAGGTGTCAAACATCTTTGATGTAATGCTGCCTGCATGTTGAGAAGGAGGCCAACAGGATATGAGCAGACATTTATGTTTAATGGCAAGCATTCACTAAACACGGATAATTGGTTGAAATGTAATTAAAATTAGGAAAGGCAAGACTGGGAATAAAGGGTTGGCCTCATTTTGCTTAATCGAGTAGCAATCAACAGCTAAATGTATGTGGGTTGAGGCTTTTGGGTTTGTTTTAGTAAGTACCTATGGGTTCAGATTTCTGTGTCAATGTCTGGTGCTGTACAGGAGGGTGCAACAAGTTATGTTTTAGACTTTATAAGTCTGACAAAATGTATTTATTTTTTCACATTTTAATCACATTTTAAACAATTTCTACACTATTTATTGGTATCTTGTTAGTTCTGTAACATATTTTTGAAAAACACCGGTCACAGGTATAAATGTGCCCTATACTGGATGTCAATCCATTACAGGGAAAAAAATTTATTGACACTGTTGATGGTAAGTAACACCTGGGAAACATTTTTTGTAAAGTGTTGTAATTATGATATACAGTTTCTTTTTCTGGGGCAGCACGGTGGCTAGCACCGCTGCCTCACAGCAAGAAGGTCCCGGGTTCAATTCCAGGGTGGAGCGGCCTGGGTCCTTTCTGTGTGGAGTCTGCATGTCCTCCCTGTGTCTGCGGGGCCCTTAATGTATGACTGAGTGCATGACTGTGTGTGTGTGTGCGCTATGATGGATTGCCGCCCCGTCTAGGGTTGTTTCTGCCCTTCCGCCAAGAGTTGCCCAGTAGATTAAGCAGAAGGTAATGAATGAATGATTTAATGAGTTTCTTTTTCTGTTTTTGTTATTTTAATAAATGTAAATAACAGAAGCCATTACCTAATTAGGTACCCATAGTATTTGCTCACAGTTAAATTTTCAGTGAAGGGTATCAGTGAAGCATAATATCTACAAATATTGTTGCAAATTATTCCATACATTTTTCTTCTTCTTGAGCTAAAAAAAAATTACAATAAAAATCAAAGCAGACATTGAGAGGGTACATCTTTTTGCACTACTAGAATGATCAGACCTGCTTGGGGTTTGTTTCAGAGGAAATGTCAAAAACATTCTGTTTTCCTCTCGTCATCTTCTGAAATATTTGACTGTGTGACAAATGCCGGCTGTACCCAGTCGACTAAATTGTAATAGAGCTCCTTTTGTTTGACAAAATACAGAGATAGTGTGTGAGCACAAGAGAGAAAAATGGTGAAAAAGAGGATAGAAATCCATTTGTATTTCAGCTTGAACATGTTTTCAGGAAAATAATGTATTGTGTGTTGTCCATGTGGCTTAGAGGGAATAGGGGGTAGAAGGCAGGGACAACACCACCATTGTTTGTTCTCCCCAAGAAGTTCTTGAGGAATAGTAGAGAAAGAGGGATGGCAGAGGAAGGGAGAGAAAGCAGCAGCTGGGCATTGAGTGTAGAGTGGCTATTTGCCTTGCCTTTAACTGTACTATATACTTAAGTTGATGCAAGTCAATTTGTTGTTCTGTTCCCGACCGGCTAAAGGTTAACAAATTGGAGTGAAGAGAGGCAAGTGCACACGCTTACAGAGGCAAGTTATTTTCCTATTTAGTTTTTCAGTACTTTTTTCTCAAATCTGACTTTGTAGAGCTATCCAGATGTTTAGAACTGTTTATTAATTGTATTAAATATGTCCTATAGTAAATAGCATTAAAACAACAGCTACATTATTCACTAAACCTTAATGGTTATAGTATTATAAAATGGTCATAGAATGATTACAGAATATTAATTTAAAACATTTCTGCTTTGTGAAAAGTGTGGATACAGTTATAACTAATATATTCTAAACATGCGAATAAGAAGTTTTGCTCTCATCTTTTAAACATTTTAGAGCTTTTCGTTTTAATATTTTAAATATTGATGTATAAATGTTATAAATATATACTGGTCACAAAAATTAGGGAATTTTTCAAAACGAAATATCCCCTAATTTTTGTAAGCAGTGTATTTACATATTTACACCAATACAGAGATGAAAGTCAAAATCAGATTTATTTGTGTAGCAATTTTTACAATGGAGTACTGTCTCAATAATAATAATAATAATAATAATAATAATAATAATAAGTTACACTTATATAGCGCCTTTCACAAACCCAAGGTCGCTTTACAAAAGAAAAGCTTAAACAACTCAACAGTCTCAAAGCAGCTTTACAGAAATCTAGCCTTGGAACCCTAATTGAGCAAGCCTAGGGCAACAGTGGAAAGGAAAAAAAATCCCTAAATATTATAAAGAAGAAACCCTGGAAGGGACAAGATAATAAAATGCTTTTATCTGTACTTTGGGGGAGAGCCCAAGAAAACACTACACCCCAGCTAAAAAGGACCCAACTTCAGCCTAGATATGTGTTAAACTGTATTTTAATTAATGTTTATTTATAATATAAACTTATTTTATATAAACAGATACTAAGTATGACAATGAAAATGATATATATATTGATTTAGAACCCACAGACATGCAGTCCAGGTGAAGAATAAGGGCATCTAGTATTTAATCTCTGAGATTTACCCATGCTTGCAAAACAAGATCTTTGTGTTTCAGTGTACTGGCTCCTTATTTGTCCACACCAGTCCAAATAGCCAAATGTCTACTGTCTTTCACAGAAGTCCTAAGAGTATGATGGTGGTACAGCAGGCTAGTCTGGTTGCCAGAATACATGGTTTGATCACAAACTTGAGCCTACATGTCCTCCTTGTGTCTGTGTCAGTTTACTTTGGGCGCTCTGGTTTCCACCCACAATCCAAAGACAGACATTGGGCTAAACTGACCTAACCTGAGTATGAGTGTGAGTAAACAAAAAATCCAAAAACTCGCATATTCAAACAATACCTAGAAAAATGCTGTACATCTTTTTAACTTTATCATTAAGCTCTTAGTGTTTTATGGTATATCCAAGAAGATCTTGTTTTTAATCCCTGGGTAGCATTTGTTTCTAATCTAACAGGTAGTGATTTATAGATTATCTAGGGCTTGCATCATGGCACCTTCAACTGTTTCCACATTTTGTAAGTCACTCTGGATAATAGCATCTATCAAATGAATAATTATAAATGGAAACCTGGAACGCTTGGTTGTCTCCATGGTGAAGCCATTCATTGGAGAGTGGTCACTGTGTGCCCCCCTAATGTTAACAATCATCTCTTTTGTTTTGCTGACAATAAGAGAGAGCTTGTTGTTTCAGGCGCTAGTCCACAAGCAAGCTTACCTGTCAGTGCTGCACAGTCACAAGTCAGCAGTGTGAGCAGGAAAGGGCTGAGCAGATAGTTCTGTGGTGGTGGGGTTTCCAGTCCTAACTGTCTGCAGTCTCCCACTCAAGTTCTCACATAAGTGTCCAGTTATGATTTGTTTCATGCTTTATGTGATGTGAGAAATGTGGAGAAATGTTCCTCAAATCACCCCTGAACAGTTTTTGCAGTGTAACTAAGGCCACTGCCATTTGCAGAATTATGTTAGCAAGAAGAGGTGTAGTTGGTCTGCATCAATGTGTAGGTATTTGGTACATGTCAAAATAGTATTCACCTGTATTTAAGGTTTGTACCCCATCATTTACTCCACTAATTTATTATTTATTATTTTTTTAATTATAACCTTATTATTACTTTTTCAGATCCACTTGCCCATAGTTCACTTGCCCATATTGAGTGGCACATAATACCACTTAATATCCTCTCACTGTCCAGTGCAGTCCAGTTCCAGTGTTTTGATGGAGTAACAATTTGCCCAAGGACTACTCAAAAAAGTTGGCAATGATTGGCTGTTCTGTTTATCTCATTGCCATCATGATCACACTCATGCCTGAGAGAGGCTTACTGGGGCGTGAACTTCCAGTGTCTAGGCAAGGACTTAGTCAGAGCCAACTCACTAAAAGCTCACATGGACCTAGAGTGAAACGTGGCTGGATCTGGAAGCAACAATATGTGGAGGAAGAGGATCCATCTCCAAAAATAATTGGCCAGGTAAAACCAGAGAACCCCCAAGAGGGATATTAAAAATACACGTTTATTTATGGAATTTAATATGGATATTAGTCCAAACACATTACCATCTTTAGGAGCTCTAAACTGCCAGTGTTATATATACATTAAGCTTGCAGTTTAGCATGTAGTTTTTTATGACTTGTATTAAAATATTCTATGTTTTTGCATAAACTTCAAACTAAAAAACTTAATCAGAACACAAGTCACAAAATAATGCAAACGAGAATACAATTAAACAAAAATGTTATACTTGATTATTATTGAATTTATCCAAAATTATGTATCTGTGACTTGCAGAAGTATGTGGGCCTTTGTAACCTTTGAATCAATAAAAGCAACAAAACATTTAGGGTAACAGTTGTTGAGTTCCGCATATTGACTTTGGGAAATGTTAGCGCTTTCCTCTTTTTAGAACAACTTTAGCTTTGGGGTGTTAGTGGGTTTCCTCACATTAACTCTTCCTACTCTAACTACTGGACTAAAGTCAGCATCAAAACGTCAATTAAGCCCATTCTAAAATGTTCACTTTATTCTTTTTAACCATTCTTTAGTATAATGATATTCTTTAGTAGAATCATAGAGATGTCATTTTGTTGCATGACCAATATTCATTTAATTTAATCTTATGTTTTCTTTTAGTATTCAAGCATATTATTCATACATTGTCATTCAGTAATTATCACAAGCCAGTTGCAGCTATCTGGATTGAAAAAAATAATCTTGAAGAAATTCATGTTGCTCTAAGCTCAAAGTACTTTTCCGCATTAAGACTGGAATCACAGAACTTAAAATGACATTTGCCAGGAGCACTGGCACAGCCCCATGCCACAACGGACTCTGGCTTTTGGGCTTGTTGCTGATAATAGTCTGAATGGTCCTTTTAATCCATGATCTTTAGTACACAACCTGCAATTCTTAAAAAAAAAAAGATCTGAGATTCAGATCCACTGTGTGATGGTCCATGCCTCTGAGCCCAGAGAGGTCATTGTCACTTCTGGACATGCTTAACATAAGGCTTCTTTTTTGGATAGTAAAGTGACATTTGTGAAGGAAACTTCATGCTGTAGAGCTTGATAAAGGTTTGATTAAATAATCTTCTGCCCATGTGCTTCTATCAGCTATTGATGAATGGTGGTTCTTGATATTGTGTCATCAGATGGGTCAAAGATTATAGATCTTCAGTTTGTGCCCTTGCCCTTTATGCCCTGAAATTCCTCCCAGTTACTTTGAATTGTTTAATGATATTGTGCACTGTAGAGGGCGAAATATGAAGATCCATTCAAATATTTTTTTGGGGGGATTAGGGAACATTGCTAGTAAACATTTAAATAATTTTCCCACTTATGTGCTAAATCATGCTAAACTGCAGATCCTCTGTCCATCTTTGATTTTGTATCAAGTCATGACTATCCTGTTGACTAAACTTAGGTTTTTTTATTACTCATTATTTGCTCTAAATAGTCCCTGTCCCAACTTTTTTTTCAATTATGTTGTAGGCCTAAAATGCAGAAATAATTGTTTATTAACAAATGAAAGTTGATCAGACAAAACACTTGAGCCCATTTTCACATATATCAAATGTACTAATATACTGTAAGGGTTTAATTACTGGGTATAATCTGAGAGAAAAAGGCTTCATGTGGACTATTACTCTGAACTACAGTTTATACCGGGTTGTGTGTTAATACCAGGTTCTAATTGTATTACTGTATTTTCAGCTTAAATCAAACTTTGACACTGGAGCTTTTCCTGTCAAATACATCCTGTCTGGAGAAGGAGCTGGAGATATCTTCACCATTGATGAGTTAACTGGTGAAATCCATGCTGTAAAGAAATTGGACAGAGAAAAAAAGGCATCCTATGTCCTCCGAGCTGAGGCAATCGACCTAAGGACTGGCTACCCAGTGGATACTGAGTCAGAGTTTATCATTGTCGTCCAGGACATCAACGATAATGCACCCCAGTTCATAAATGAACCTTACATGTCCAGTATTCCAGAAATGAGCCCAATAGGTACAGTATACACAACACCTCAATTACTCAACAAAATCACCAATAACAATAAAGCATACTTTATAATATTCAAGGTGTGTAAGTTGGAAAGAGCAAGGAATTAAATTAGTGTTTTTGCCTTATAATAAAGTAGATGATGGTTGAAAGTAGAAACCATTGAACACATGCTCACGGACAGTTACCCCGCATTATGGCTTTTTGGCACAACCTGGACTTAATGCTAAATTAATGATAAATTAAAGTCTTTTTTTTCACATTTTACAAAATAAACAGCTTTACAAATATATTGGTTTAAAGACCTAATTGTGCAAGACGCTATATTATGAATAGTATAATAAATCAGACATCATAAAAATGAAAACTAGAGAGAGAGTAAAAAAAAATGAAGGGCTAGCTCAGTGTAATAGAATAATATTGCAATAAAATATATTATCATACAAAACTATTTATATGGCCAAAGTAAACAATAATGAAACATGAAATGCAGCACTATTCTGATAGAGAGATAATTAAAATATTAAATAATAAAGCATTAAATCAAGCATCAGAATAATGTTAAACAAAATAAATAAATATATAAGACAGAGGAAAAGGAAAAAGTGTTGGAAAAGGGGTATATGGAATGTCATGGCAGAGACCCTGGACCTGTCACACTCACCTGCATCACCTCTATTATACACACACAAACAAGTTTTTAATGCTGACAGTGTGTATACCTTCTGTCACTTTGCTTAGGCACCACAGTTGTTCAGGTGACAGCCACAGATGCAGACGACCCCATGTTTGGAAACAATGCCAAGCTCATCTACTCCATCCTGCAAGGAGAGCCCTATTTCTCGGTGGAACCAAAAACAGGTAGTTACTACAAATAAATGTGTCATAATTTGGGTTTTTTACAACACCATAAGCACTGTTATTTACCATGTAGTGCCACTTGTGCTTCCAAGATTTTCCCATGTATAATCTATTTTGTTTTATAATTTAGTTTATTTATTTTATTACTAAATTTAATTTTATTATTGATTTGTTATTGATTTAAATTGTTATTTACCTAATTTTGCTATTATTAAATACACTTTTAAAGTGTATATTAAATCTAGGCCACCCATGGAGGATGGGTCCCCTGTTGAATCCTCCCAAGGTTTCTTCCTACTACTTTCAGGGAGTTTTTCCTTGCCACTGTCGCCCTAGGCTTGCTCAATTTGGGATTGACATTTTAAGATAATATTATATCTATTTAAGATTGTAAAGCTGCCTTGAGACAATGCTCCATTGTAAAAAGCGCTATATTAATAAATAATTATTACATTTGAATTTAATGGAATTGAAAAATTGATTGTGCAATGAATGTTTGAGTCTGGTCATCACAAATATGTTATATATGATCATTGATAAAACGTGCTTAAGCTGTCCAAACCGCAAGCATCATGTAGCTGCACTGATCTAATGAATGCTGCATTTGGAATTCATATATAAGTAGGACACAAGTACATTGTTTTTGATTCATCATCTTCAGAAGCACAAACATACATCCAAAACCTGCAACAGATCTCAGACGTCCTGCATTATAGAAGAAAAAGGCCAAACAAAAGCTTTTATTTACAGAAGCTGCTCAATATGTCCATCATGTTGTTCTATACACACTCAACCAAGTCGACAATAACATATGGATCCTGTTTCCTGTAAGGCAACATGTTACTGAATGGCAGTCTGCAAGCAATCTGTTAAGTTCAGCTCGCTTTTTTTATTACATTCATTCCCCATAAGTCATAGGACTATAAATCATTTCCATTAACTCATCCTTGCTCAGACATGTCAAGATCCGTGAACAATATATAAGAAAATATATTATAGGACACATTTTGTTTAACCTGTACGCAGAATGAAACCCCTGTTTATGTTAATTAAGGGAATTAAAACCACAAACGTGCAAAATATTTTTTATATTTTTCAGAACGAGAAATTTGAATGCTGGGAGTTCAAATCCTGGTTCCATCAATATGCCACTGTAAGGGTACCCAGATCCCTATGGTGATTGACTGGAGAGCTGCTGCTGTACCACCCTGCCACCTTATTTTACTGATTTCCTAAATGAAAAACTGTAAGTTAAGGGACTTGCTTAAGGGCCCAACAGTGGCAGCTTGGGAGTCTTGAACTCTGGATGTTCTTGTTAGTAGTTTCCAACACATTTCCAATCCCAAAAAGAGTATCTGGGTAACTTGGCTATCCCATCACAAAAAGGACCTGGGCTGAAATAATAGACTTCATGAAAACACTACTGTCTGTGTCTGAGGGAGGAGAGATAGGCTTGAGGATCATCAGTAAGACTTTGGCCCTGGGTCTGCCGATGAATCAGTCCATCATTCTTCATCCATTCTTATATCTGTTTAATCCAGTTCAGTGTTGTGTGGAGCCCAGGTCATACCGGCAGTACAGGGAACAAGATAGGGACCAATCCTATACAGGGAGCCAATCTATCACAGGATGCACACACACACACACACACACACACACACACACACACACACACACACACAGTCCGACTGGGGCAATCCGACCTAAGACAGCAGTTGACCTATTGAAAGTCTTTGGAATGTGGGAGGAAACCGGAGACCTCGGGAAGGATACGGGAAGAAAAAGTGACCTTCTAATGATGATTTCAACAGAGGTTGCATTAACGTGTTTGTAAAATCAGCTTATTTGACCCAGGGGTGCCCAAACTTCATCACAAAGAACCCAGTGAACTTCTGACCTGACATCTGAGGTGCTTCACCTCTTTTAGTTAAAGCTTGGGAACCCACAAAGGTGTTTCTCTATTAAGACTGTTTTTTTTTGCTCCTTCTTCATTACACATTTGATCTGTGAAGTGCTTCCATTGTTTTGAGGTTTGAAGAGGATAAGGGGACGGGGATTGAAACCGACACTGGAAATCAGTACATGGCGCTCCCACCCCGTACTTTTCCCACTGTGTCTACATCACAGCTTCAGGGACAATGGAGCATTGTGTGGTCGCCATTCAATCCACCGTGGTGCGCTAGCTCTGACAGTGAGTGATCACATAAAAATAATGATGTCATTGCAACCGCTTAGCCAGGGAAGAACAAAGGTTTACCTGATCTGGGCCTGGATTGAGCAAGATCACCTAGGACTTTACTGAAGTGAAATCTTCTGCTGAATAGATCATCCTTCAGACCTGAACGCTGACGAGAGGGGAAAAATCAGAAATGCAACTGCAAAGATTTTTCATATTTAACTTTCCCGTTTAGCTTTTTATTTAATGCAGGGGTAAAGGTGGCAGAAGTACACACGTTCTATAATTAATTAAGAGTACTGCTAATCTGTTAAAAGCAACTAGAGTAAAAGGTCATGCATGGCTTTTTTATTTTACTCTTGTAGACATATAAATGTACATGCTCCTAAATATGCTTAAAGTAAACAAGTAAAAGTTATCTAACTCATTAATTGGTACAAACGACCATATCATCTTTATCTAACCACTACAACAACAGAATGAAACATTGTCAGACAAAATTATTTGTATATATATATTTATACATACAGTCGAATCCGAATAATGGGACCACATCGGGACGCAATCGTTTTGGTCCTAATAACCGGCTGGTCCGATTAAACGAACATGCCCTATGTT
>JAUZSU010014817.1:0-10993 GCA_034780255.1 Parotocinclus maculicauda
AAATTTTAAGCAAAACTGTGCTCTTACCCTGCTAATTAAACCTTCACACTCTGCTCTTACTGGTGCAATGTGCAATTCATGAAGAATATATATATATACAGTGGAACCTCGGTTAACGACCACAATCCGTTCTGAAAAGTTGGCCGCTATCCGAAATGTTTACTATCTGAAACAATTTACCCCATAAGAAATAAAGGATATAGAAATAATTGGTTCCCAGCCCCTGTTGACTCGCTAATATATGAAAGTTACAGGCTATATAGGTATGTTTTTTTTTTATTAGAACAGTTATAATACAGTACAAATAGAGTTAAATAAACATAAGCATTTAAACAAATTCAAGAAAATATTTAGTAAACATAAGAAAACTTACTGTTTTGACTGCGATGTGATGGCATGAGTGGATGGAGGTTTGGGGTGGAAGGGGTGGAATTACTGCTTGGAGGGGGGATCCCCCTCCATGAGAACATGATTGAGGGCTATATCATTAAAATAAAGCACAAAAATCACTAAATAAGAAGGATGCGTAAAGATAAAGATAACGAAGGACCAATCATAACTGTCTCGAGCGCCAATAATGCTTGGTCTGAGATGCTGGTCACGTGTACGTGACGTAGCTGTTCACTATCCGAAATTTTGTTCGCTATCCGGGGCAGATTTTTAGCAAAATATTTTGTGTTCGCTTACCGAGGTTCCACTATATTGCAATGCTTGACAAAGAATTAGGGATAAAGCATGAAATTATTATTCTGCATTATTGATGCTCACAGAGCTTAACAGTCTCATATACTAGCAAAGTAACCCATAATCGGGGATGGGGGAGGTGATATTGGTTGGGGGATCATCCCAGTGATAATCTTATACTAAACTTTCTGCGGGACAGAGTAACTTTATAGTGATTTGCATTCTCTGTGAACTTGGATGTTTGAGTCAGCTGCAGATGTTTGGGTCTAATAGAACTATGTACAAAAAGCTTAAAGTATATATTGAAGATATTTATATATAAATTAATGCTTTATACCTATAGATGCTAGTCAAATTGCCTGTTTAATCAGCCAGCACCTTCTAACTTTCACTTTTTCCTCCTTTATGGCTCTTCGAGCAATGAGAGAATAGAGTTATCCAGAAATCCAATCCAGTTAAATAGGGCATTGACTTTTTTGAATGCCTCCATTTGTAGACTTTTGTTTGCATGCAAGAAGATGCAATGGCCATTGGAGATGAAGTAGGCAATTCTTCCTGTAATTTCCTTGGGGAAGGAGGGACAAAAACACTGACATGGCCAATCCGGACAGAAATAAAATCACCTTATAGCACTTATAAAAGATGAAATTATCCCAGGACAGCAATTAATTTTGCTCCAGATGGGGCTTTTGACAACTTCTGCCTATTTATCTTATCCCTTGTTCATTTTTGGGTGGAAATGATGAATGTGTTTAATGTCACTGTTCATTACGTTAAGAAAACTTTGCGCTTGGGTACCACTTCCTCTTACATAAAAGTAGGTTAATGCTTTTCTGACTGTTATTTGCTTTCACTTTAATAACTTATAAAACCCTTCCACAAATAATTAAAAAAAGTGCAGTAACAGGTGTTTTCATTAGATGAAGCAGTAATTAGTGTTATGAATTCCCTTATGAAATTTATTCTCTTCTTACAGAGGGTCTGAACAGCAGCATGGACTTTGCAAAGGTTGAGGTGTTTCACAGGGACTTGAAAGAAAAAAAGGGCAACAGGTTGTTGGGTTTTTTTCACATAAAAAATTGTACCTATAAAGTTTTATGACCCGTCTTACCAGGCAACTGTTTAGTCCAAAAAGAAAATTCGCTTATTAAGACTAAAATCGGACCAAAGAATGTGAGAGCGAATTAGAAAAAGAAGCCACAAGTCGACACTTAGCCACTGCAAAGCGGGTTAGCGAGATATGGGAGGATTTTGGGGATCCCTGGAAGAATTTGTGCTTTTATCAAAGGTCAGGAAATCTGAAAAGTTGTGTTGACAAGAGCAAAACCAGCGAGAGGTGAACACGCCCACCACTTTCTTGATTTTGTTCAAGTGCAGTCCGTCAAGAGAACGCGTCAGATCACACTGGATAAGTTCTTTAAACGTTGACTGGAATTTAGTAAGAACTTGTTTTTTACAGTATTATGCTTCGCATGCTGAGACAGTTTGTTAACAGAGCTCTGCCCCTAGTATGCATTTGAATGGGATTGAGAAAGACTGATATAAGCAATAAAGCTTAGCAAACTGTCCACAAACTGGTTTTAGCCTTGCTTGAGGTGTCTGTTTCTTTGTTTCAGTTTGTGCTAAATGCTTGTATCAGGCCAAAAAATTATGTCATAAATAAACCCTGGAGTGTGTTTACAGTGGATACATTGTGGCTTTCTATCCTTTTGATTACAGAAACGCAAACCAATTTTCAAATGCATAACTGAGGAAAAGGAAAGCGTATTTGACATTTTACCTGAATATTTGATTTCATTTTTGCGTGAGTTCATTTATTTGTACTTGTGAAGTACTGACTCGGTACTGAACTACTAACCAGAAGCTTAAGAGCTCAATGCCTAGCACGGCCAGGCTACATCTGTTGATGCCTTGAGCAAGGCCCATAAAGATGTGGATTGTGCCTTGTTAGCTGCAAGTCACTCTGGGAGACTCTGGACGAAATTTAAATGTTCCCAAACTAAATGTTTTTTTCATTTTAAAGTCACACACAATTTGTAAGTATGTAATGAATCAAGAAAAGCATTTTTAATTTAGTGTTAAAATGGGATTATGGTGCTAGTATACTTCAGAATTACTTTACTGTATCTATAGAACTGATGTAATGACATTTTCCAGAAAAACCCTGGCTGGCATGTAGAAGTTAGTCAACATGATATGTTTCCAAATTGCCATTTTTGTTTGGAGGATATTTATTAGTTTTCTTTCTCTGTATAGAGTGAAGCGCATTAAACTGACTCCATCATTTTTACAGCTAAACTTCAGACATAAAATACTTTGACAGAAAACAAGTGCTAGATTACTGTGCGATCTTTTTTCTGAACCTAAATAATTTGTGTGAACACTTTAGGCTGGAAAGAACGATTTTCTCTTAATCAGAAAATCCCAACTTCCCAAGTGTTATGAGAGTAGCATTGAATTTCATTTGCTAATTAACTTTGGTAGTTTGCATTTACCCACTTAATAAGCAGTGTGATTTCACTCTCTGGTTAACTTTCCTTCAGTTTATGAACTTTCACCCAAAATGAAATATCCCATAATAAAATATCCCCTAATATTTGTGAGCAGTGCACTTGCCAGTCAGCTTTAATTGACTCTTGCCTAGACTTTTAAACCTGCAGTTTTTTGATAAAAGCTAAACAAACATTACTTTTAAAATACCCTGGTGTATATATGGTCATTCCCTGGATTCTAATGCATCTTTTAATGAAAAGCCAGAGATTTTGAGTACCTGTTTGATTGTAAATTAGTTTAGTAGTATTGTTGGAAAAGCTAGGTTTTTTTTTTTATTAAAAGAGGGCATGGCATGCAAAACGGGATTTCCAATCTGATATACTGGCTTTCTGATTAGCCCACCTGTTTCTGATTTCCTTATTATGGCATGAACAGTTAAATCCTTCATTCAGACATATTTACTGCCATGTCATGCCACCTTACAGAACATTTCTAAGCATTTTCTGCACTGATTTTTCTCAAATGTTTTGATCATCTTGTGTAGGCTTACGGATTGTTTGCCTGTAATTACTGCCTGGTGTTTTTGACTGTGGGCTGGTGAATTGACTACGCTTCTCTTTTGTCCTTCTTGCTGATTTTGCCACTCATGCGTTTTAATATAGCCATTTTGAATTCAGTCATCGGAATTTATCTCTGCTTCGTGCTCAGCTTGACATTATTGGATATAACAGTAAAACAAATCCATAATAACAAAATAACATATAACAAAAAACTCGGGTTCAATACTGCAATACTGTAGTGTATTAATAATGAGCAATTTACATATTTTTTATATGTATATATATATATATATATCACAGTATTTTTACCTTTACATTGCTTCCCCTACCAGCGATTCAAACCCAAACCCTTAGGAACTGACATTCCCCATAGCTGGCTCTTAATTGAGCCACCAGAACAGTGAGTTTTCAATGGTCTATAAAACTCCTGGCTCAAACCTAGGACAGAAGCCCAGTGTATTCGAGTGTATTACACACTGACTTGTTCACATCAAGGGGCAAATTAAAGAATCTGATCAACCTATTGGCACATTTTTGGAAGATATAAGGAAACCAAAGTACCTAGAGGAAACCCTCATCAGGACATGGAAAAAACATCAGACTGCATATAGACAGTATGAGGCGAAATTCTAAACCCAGACCTATGGAGCTGTCTCAATTTTTTCACATTTTAACCTGATCTATTCTGGTCAGGATCACAGAGCCTCGTGTGTTTCACAGTGCACAGGGGAGCATGTAACCTGAATGCGGTGCTATTCCTTCGCAATGGCTGGGTAGGGTTGCTCTTGTAGCGCTGTGGGTGTTTAATCATCCATCCTTCAGGCAAAAACCTGTTGTGCCTGCATGAAGCGGGTCCCACCCAAAAGGCACTGACCACCAGGACTTGAACCTGAGTCACTGTGTTGGTTTGCTAAGGTATTAGACCACTTCAAGTTACTCCCTTATCATAAACTCAAATAACACAGACATAACTTCTTCAGACTTCCACATGAAAGTCCACAATGAGTCTTGTAGTAAGATTGCAGTACTGACTCGCTGATGTTATGTTTCTAAGTCAGACAGCTCTCAATATACCGATGTTAACCCATTTTAAGGAACAGAGATGTTCTTATGAACAACTGCGTGGAGTGCAGATTGGTGTTTGTATCACTCCGGCCATATTGAGTGCTCTTGCGAGCTTTATGAGCCAGTTTTATGGAGTACCTCAGAAAGGAGGAATAGATAGGCATTTAAGTCTGTGCCTGAATGGTTCATTTTCACATACTCTGGGAATTGAAACTGAAGTGTACATATATTAAGACCCACCTGGTCCATGAAGCATTCCCTCAGATCTGGCTTTATTTCTCTTTTCTTTGAGGACTTTAATGTGTTTACTTCAGAGAGAAGGCTTTCACCTCATACTGGAAATTGTGTAACAAAAAGTTTGAGATTTTAAAAGGGTGTACAGTAAGATGTAAAGAGATTCTTATAAAAGACAAGGAACAAGTTTCCCAGTACTGCTAAGCAATATTAGATGAATAAGCAAACAGAACTCAGTAATTGCCGCAATCTTGGCAGCTTAGTGCCATTTGTTCGGAATGATGAATGAATTCTTACATTTTTGGCTAAAATGACCAAAACTAGGCCAACAAGATTTTTCAGAAGAAGAAAAAAACATTTAGGCTTCATTACCCTTGGTGTATAATACACCTCTTGGATATGGGTGCAATAATTAAGGCTTGTTCACAAGTCGATACTAAGACCCAAATTAGAATAATTTGAGACAGTATGAAACCTAATGTAAAATACCTAGACATCTTGAAGGCAGCATTTGGTGCTCCAAAATCTCAATGTACTCTTCTGCATTAATGCTGCCATCAGAGAAGTATGAATTACTTTTGTTAAGGGCACTGACACAACCTCATAACCAAGTATGTTAAATCAGTTCATCTGGACATAAGATATTCACTTCTGGACATAGGCTTTTTTTGCACAGTAATGTTTTAGGTGCCACTATGAATGTAACTTCGTAGCGCAGGGCTTAACAAAGGTTTGCCAAAGCAGTCCCTTGCCATCTTGGTTATATCAGCTACTGATGCGTGATCATTCTTGGTGCTGTCTGAAGGGTTGGAGATCACAGAAGTTTAGTGTAAGCTTGTGCTCTTGCCTGCCATGAACTAAAATTACACTACATTGAATAATTTAATGATACTGTGCACCATAGAGGAGGATTTATACAAATCAGTTCTAGTCTTTATTTAAGGAACATTATTTTGAAACAATTTTCCTATGCATTTGTTGACAAACTGGAGAATTTGTCCATCTTTGTTCCTCAACAAATTGTCTGAATTGGAGGAATGGATGTTTATTAGAAACTGAATAAAAGCTGACCAGAAAAAAAATCTGCTTTTTTATTGCCATTACAGTTCTGGTTTAACACACCTCAGTGAATCTTACAATGTCTGTCCCCTTTATTAGGGACACAGTAAATCATGACCCATTTGGTGTACAGTAGTTTTAAGATGTTGTTATATGGTAGAAGGGTGCATGGTCTGTGTGATGCTATGCTGGTTCTTCGACAGAAGTACATAGTTCAAACCAGCAATGTTCCACTACTTCTGCCAGATAAGGCATCCTGCATCCTGGACAGGTTGCAAGCATATCACAGGATTTTGCAAATGCCTTTACATTGCAACCCCTACCCAGATTTGAACCCAGACCCTCAGGAACTGCCATTTTGGAAGATTATAGCCAGTTCTTACTTATGACATCTATTGGCAAATTATAGAAGTTAATCAACCCTTGGGTATATTTTTGGAAACAAACTACCTATGGGAAACACTCATCTACTCAAAGGTTGTGTATTGCTGTGCTGGCTCTTCAGTAGAAGAGTACACAGTTCAAGCCAGCACTTGCACCACTGCCTTTGCCAAATGAGGGCGACGTAGAGGTATTTTGCCAGCTGGCTTGGTATGGCGAAGAAAACCATGTTTCCCAGTGTGCTCTTGGGTCAATCAGCCTCTGATTGTTTGCAGCTGCCTCAGATGTCTTAAAGCACTGGACTTATCATGACTCAGTGAGGTTTATTTAATTGCTTTAAAGCCACAGACTGTAATTGGTAAGTGTTTGGCCCTCTGTGTGTGCGTGGGTGTGTCTGTGTGTGTGTGTGTGTTTGGATATACCTGGATCTCCATTTTCCGTAGTGTTGACAGCTCCCTCATGTCCCTGAACGGATGTAGCAGATGTTGATAGAACTGGGTTGCTACGGTAACTAAATAATTGTAAGCTTCATCCTCTTCATCATAGATCTTCATCAGCTGCACAAGACCTGCTGCAGCACAGTGACTCTGCACAATCTGTACAACACACAGACACACATTTTAACATTCAATAACTCTATTTTATACCCACTTAAGCCAATTTTGGTTAAAAATAAATAAATAAATAAAATAAGAGGAGCAAAGGCAGGCAGGGGATCTCCAGTTTGTCAATAAGTGCATGAGATTCATTATTAAAATGCTTTGAAGTGCTTATGAACAATGTTCCTCAAAGAATGACCTGAAGGGATTTGCAAATTTATTTCGTTTCAGCGCATAATATCATTAAACAATTTAAGAAAGTTGGAGGAATTTCAGTGTGTAAAGGACAAGGGCACAAGCTTAACTTGAAGACTGGTGATGTCCAATCCCTCAGATGGCACTGCATCAAGAACTGCCATTTAGCAATAGCTGATAACTACAACACCAATTCCAATTAAACTGGGCCCTTGTGTAAAAAAAATGAAAACAGAATTCGATGATTTGCAAATCCTTTTCGACCCATATTCAATTGAATACACTACAAAAACTATATATTTAATGTTCTAAAGGAATAAACTTTATTGTTTAAATAAATATAAATATTCGCTCATTTTGAATTTGATACCTGCAACTCGTTCCAAAGAAGGGGCAAAGACAGGGGCATGTTTACCAATATGTTACATCAGCATTCCTTTTAACAACACTCAATAAGAGTTTGGGAACTGAGGAGCTTTGTATGTGGAATTCTTCCCCATTCCTGCTTGCTGTACAACTTCAGTTGCTTAACAGTCCAGGGTTTCTATTGTCGTATTTTGCACTACATTTATCAATAAGAGACTGGTCTGTAGGACACTAGTACCCGAACTGTTTTACTACAAAGCCATGCTGTTGTTAGACGTGCAGAATGTGGCTTGACATTGTCTTGCTGAGATAAACAGGAACGTCCCTGAAAAAGACGTTGCTTGGATGGCAGCATATGTTGCTCCAAAACCTCTATGTACCTTTCAACAGTAATGGTACGTTCACAAATGTGCAACGTTACCCATGTCATAGCTACTAACACACCCCCCATACCATCAGAGATGCTGGCTTTTGAACTTTACTTCTTTGGCCCAGAGGACATGATGTCCGTAAGTTTAAAAAAAATCTAAAATGTGGACTCGTCAGACCAAAGGACAATTTTCCACTTTGCATCAGTCCATCTCAAATGAGCTCGAGCCCAGAAAAGTCGGTGGTGTTGTTCATATATGGCTTTCACTTTGCATGGTAGAGTTTTAACTTGCATTTGTAGATGGAAAGATGAACTGTGTTCACTGACAATGGTTTTCTGAAGTGTTCCTGAGCCCATGTGGTAATATCCATTACAGAATGATGATGGTTTTAATGCAGTGCTGCCTAAGAGATCGAAGGTCACAGGCATTCAATGTTGGATTTTAGACTTATCGCTTACTTGCAGAGATTTCTCCAGATTCTCTGTATCTTTTAATTATATCATGAACTGTAGATAATGAAATCATTCAATTCCGGCGTGATGAGAAACGTTATTCTTAAACTGTTGGACTTTTTGCTTATGCAGTTGTTCACAAAGTGGTGAACCTCACCCCATCCTTACTTGTGAACAACTAAGCCTTTCGGGGCTCCCAATCATGACACTCACCTGTGGAATGTACCAAACAGGTATTTTTTGAGCATTCCTCAGTTTTCCCACTCTTTTGGAACGTGTTGCAGGCATCAAATTCCAAATTAGTGAATATTTGCAAAAAACAACTAAGATTATCTGTTTAAACATTACGTATTCTGTCTTTTAGTGTATTCAATTGAAATTGGACCTCAAACAGTGAAAATGAGTACAGTATTCCAGATCTTTTTTTAAAGAAGAAATGAACGCATCAAAGATGAAAAGAATCATCCAGACTTTTATCGGCAACAAGTCCAAAAGCCAGGGGTGGTCATGCTATGGGGTTGTGTCAGTGCCTTTTACCAGTCAGGTAATTTACACGTCCATGATAGCAGCATTAATGCAGAAAAGTACATTGAAATCTTCGCGCAACATGTGCTGCTTTTCCAGGAATGTCCATTCATTTTTCATCAAGACGATGCAAAACCACATTACAAACCACACTGCACACAATATAGAGGAATAGCTATGGAAGAAGAGGATACTGGTACTGAACTGACCTGCCTCCAGTCCTGACCTGTCCCCAACAGAGAATGTGTGGATACTTATGAAACAAAAAACAACCCTGGACTGTTGCACGTCTTAAAACGTGGATGCAGACAGAATAAAGCTAAATAACACCTGATTCAAACAATCACTTGGTATCATCTTTGGTAAAACCTTTATAAGAAGGAATGGCAACATTACGAGGTGGTACATGCTTTACCATTCCAACTGTTTAAAAATGTGCTGCAGATTTCTCAAGCTCAAAAACATCAAATTTACACTTAAAAGGTTCAATCCGAAACGTTTATGCTACATGGCAGCCGATCCTTTCATATTTTTTTAGAACATCGACCAACTTCCATCCTGGGGATTGAAGACTACAAGAAGGGAAAAGAGTGAAACTCTTTACATTTCATTCATTATCGTGAAGAACAAAAGGGAGGGTTTATTTTAATATATATGTATCTTTTTTTGTGCTGTTCCTGATTACTTGTGTTATTTTTTTTTTTATGAACGAATATAACTTCTCTGTAATCAACATGTGATGCAAGATTAAAATCTTTTCATATTCAAATTCATTTATATAGCGCTATGATGGAGTATTGTCTTGTATTATCTTAAAAAGCTGAAAATTTTCCAAATTGAACAAGCCTAGGGTGACAGTGACAAGAAAAAACTCCCTGAATGTAGACGGAAGAAACCTAGGGAGGAGCAAGACTCAAAAAGGGTCCCATCCTCCATGGGTGTCCTAAACGTTAATTGAATAATTATGGTGTAGTAATAGTAAAAATAAATAAATAATATAATTTAAATAAATAATAAATTTTAAATAGTAATAAAATTTAAAATAAATAGCAAAATAGATTTTAAAATGAGTCCTCAGCAGTACGTTTGTCAGAGGCACATGAAATGATGTCCTAATAAAACAGAATCTTAAATAAAATTAAAAAAAAGCAGTCCTGAAATGCAGGAACAGATGTATTATCAATACTTAATTCATTTTCTCACCCACTCAATCCTGGACATGGTCGTAAGTGAGCCGGGGCCCAGCCGGCAGCACAGGGTATAAGGCAGGAACGACCCTAGACAGGGCACAAACACTGGGGCACTTCAGCGTAATCGATAACTTAAGGCATGTCTATGGACTGTGGGAGGAAACCAGAGTACCCGGAGTAAACCAATGCAGACATATACCTTTACACCAAGTCAAAGTAAATGTAAGAAACACTGTCGTTTTTTTGTTGTTGTTTTTGTACGTTTGTTTTTTTGTAATAGTCCTGCCATCCAAATGTTTCTTATTTGGGTTTGTGTGAGCTATAATGTGTTGTATGTCTGACCATGTGAACATGTTGCTTGGCTCTGCTGATCTGCTCCTCCATCGCTCTCCTTTTAAACTCCTGCAGGTCCTCGCAGTATTTCTCCTCCTCTTCCTCCTCCTCCTCTCTGAACAAAGTGTCCAGCAGGATGGTGAGTCCACACACATCCACCGCCATGCTGAAGTATCTCTCTAGCTGAACACACACCATCTCGACCAGCGACTCGTGTCTCTCAGACTTACTGAACACCAGGTTCCTCCACACACCGGGTTCGGTGAAGCCGGACAGGTCGGGAAGATACGGCCGTAGCTGGTCCGCAGATCCGCTCAGCTGATGGTGGATGTGTTTCAGCTCCGTGGCAGAGAACATCCCGGCCCAACTGCTCTCCCCGTCCATGTCCCTCGGCTCTCCCCGGTCTTGTTTCCTCCTTTGCTGTAACGTCCTGTTGTGGCAGATCACTGCGAATTTAAACTCCATCTCACTCCACTGTACCAGGAA
>JAUZSU010014828.1:0-10993 GCA_034780255.1 Parotocinclus maculicauda
CTTTGACTACTATTTAAATTGGTTTGATGTTCCGAAACACTTAAGTGTGACAAACATGCAAAAAAACAAGAAATGAGAAAGGGGGCAAACACTTTTTCACACCACTGTATACAGGGTGGGTATAAGGGGAAAAGGAAAATGACATATCTGAGTACACCAGCAAGCAATGGGTGAGAGGGGCACGGGAAAATGGCCGCCATATTAAAAGCCACCATACTGGATCAAGTTTTTTTGAGGGAAGGTGGTCATCTTTATCTCTTGTGGTGTAAAAGTTATCAACACACAAAGTTGAACATTTTTGTTGTTTGTCACAGGTAACTAAAGATTTTTTGAATATGGGGATGGAAACACAACTGCCGTATCATAGCCACAGACACAGAAAGTCAACAACGATGCTCAGAAAGACCACCAACTTCACACGGCACTGTTGCCCCTCATAGTCAAATTCCGAGAAGCTGGGACTATGGATGGCAAGCCACGTGGTGGTCGCTTGAAGACCACTACCGACAAAGAAATTTCAACATGGCAGGCTTTGCAAAAGTGCCTGTGCCGTGTCCTGTGACTTTTGACCCTGTATATTGTGGTTCTTGCTTAAGGACCCAACAGTGGCAGCTTAGCAGAGGAAGGATTTCTGAGGCATTCTGGTCCATAGTCCAGTATAAAAATGTCCTCTTTAGCCGGGTTACACAATCAAGTTTTTTCTCAACAGCCCAGGGGGATTGCAGTTGTCTGCAGTCAGTGCTAATCGTAGAAGGTGTGTCACAGATTCAGACATTGTATGCTACTGTTACACAATTTATTTTCGGACCATTGCGTCCATAACTCAAAGATATGAGAATATTTTCCAGATAACATCAAACGGTTGCTGTATTATGAACTCTCCCATGCATATTAAACAATATTAATGGGGTCAGTAAAAAACTCTTAACCATCAACCAAGTGAAAGGAACAGCTCGGTGGAATATAAAATGTTAAAGTGTGTTCCATGCCTCCTTCATTCAGCCATAAATATTTTGTGCCTGAAATTCTTTTACATTACAAATAAATTTCTGCAAATAAACAATATGCTGTAAAGTTCGTAGACAGTTGTCACTAGAACATCTCACCACATTAGTACAGAGCTGACCCCTCTTGACATGGTGGACTATATTTTGGAACATGAGCATAAGACACAGGTGTTGGGTGCTAAGGTCTGGCTTGCAGTCAGTGTTTCAATTCATCTCAAAGGTTTTAAAGTGTATTTGCTTAGGACTCGGTGTAATACAGTCACAACAATATCAAAATATACAATTTCTTTATTGACCTTGTATTATAAGAGGTATTGCCATGCTGAAAAAAGGGTTACCCTTAAACTGTTGCTACAAATATGAGAAGTCAGAAATTTCTAGATATCACTTATTGTCTAAACTTATTGTTCATGAAGAAACCACATGCCTGGTGAGATGTAAAGCAATGTTCAAGAATTAGTTGAAAAAAAATGTAATAGAGTGAAATACACTTCTATTACATGTCAGCTATATTAAAATTAACTGGCACACTGACTAAATTAAAAATATTGTTAAAAGAGTGTTGTCCCCAAATATACCACCAACCCCACTATTTGCTATGGAAAACATAACAAAAAAATGTTATTGTATTAAACAAATTTAAATAATCACGGTATCTTATTTAAATAATTTATTTAAATTATTTAAAACAAATTTAAATAATCACGGTATCTTATAGTTAAATAGGTCTATATGTATAGTATTTGCAAAACATACTTGTACAACAATAAATTTAATTTTAAGTGATGAAGCTCCTTATCTTGACTGTTCTTCCTCTTCATCTACCTGCACAAGAAAAACAAATAAGTTAGACTTGCAAAACAATCTAGAATTTTTTTACAATTTAATTACTTTATTGGCAAATATGAGCAAGCACAATAATACCGCAATAGAAATGCTAAAATTGGTGTAATTACCACAAAAATATGTAAAGCTAGACATGCCTCTACAACGCACTTAAAGGCACTTTGCCCAGATAACAGACTTTAATAGGGGCACATCATTAGACTGAGAGAAGAAGGATGGTCGTGTTGACAAATTGTCCACCAACTAGGCCGTTCTGACCCTAGATGTTAGGAGGTGTTGCACGAGCAGCTTCCACAGTTTCCAGACACAGATGTCACCTTTCACTACACTCCCCTGTTTTTGCCATTTACATTTACACCTGTAAATGTAACCTGCTTAACAGAAGTCAATTTGTTGTCATGGTTGCCTCTAACTTGGATACAACCTGAGAAATGGTTTCAGGCAGGCTAATGACGTGTTGCTAACTGTTCTCATTCTTCTTACTTGCTTTATTTATTATAAACCATTTGCTGTAACCCATGCCCAAAGTAAGAACAATAACCCTGAATTAATCTAACAACAGAAAATATAATCCATAATTTAAGTAGTTTACAAAAGTAATTTATGCAATCTGTACAGGTCTCACCTCAGCTGTTTGGCTTGGAATTATTTGTGTTTTGGTCCCTGATTCTTGAAGATTAATTGTTGTGCCATATGCATTCTCGGGAACCACACCATCTATGTCAACAGTTCCCAATCCCTTTAAATCCTAGGATAAGTTAAGGAAGTGGAAGACAAAAGTGGAGACACTGTTTTATTTAGAGTCCTTGCTTCATGTCTGAGCACAGTGAAGGATGCCAGGATAATATTTCCAAATCTAAAACACCAGCATGAAAACGTGCAAAACTCTCATCCATCATTACCTCCTCTAGGTGGCTTTGACTTGGCTGTGCCTGGATCACTGATTCTTCATCATTTGAAACTGTACTACCTACATTTTCCATGGCTGTGCCATTTGAATCTGTCAGTTCCATTTCATCTGAATTCTAAAATAATGTAGCACAGGCAAAAATGAAAAAAGAAAGATTCACTTAGGAATCATGCTCCATTTTTGAGCAAAGGAATTCCTGACCTCTAGGGAGGGCAATCATCACAAATAAATCAAAATCAAGCACAAAAACCAAGCATAAATTTAATGATTTCCAAGGCGTTTCATAGGCTTGTAAAAACATACAGTAAGCAGTCCAAAGAGATTCATCCTCACCTTCTCTGGTAGGCTTTGGCTTGGCTGTTGTTCAGGAATAATAGCTGCATCATCTACATGCTCTGAGAATACATCATCTGCATTTGTGGGTTTTGATTCACCTGAATCCTACAATAATTCAGCACAGGTAAACATGGAGAAATGATTTTACTCAGAAAGCTTGTTCCATTTCTTCGGTAGTAATAGTCACAATACAACCACGTGATGCACAAAAATAATCCAGGATTCAAGTAATGTCCAAAAACAAAACTCCTCTTTTGAGGGTCACCCTCACCTCCTCTGGTTGGCTTTGGTTTGGCTGTGGTTCAGTCAGTGATTCTTCAGGATTTATTACTACATCATCTACATGCTTTGAAAAGGCACTTCCCATTTCTGGAGGATTTAATCCATCTGTATCCTATGATAATTGAGCACACTTGAAATGTACTGGAATTGTAATTGTTATTAATTTACCAATCTTTTACTCATACATATCCTTACAGTTTTGTCTGGCTGGCAGTGGCTTGACTGTGTCTCAGTTGCTGATTCATCTTCATTTACAGTCATTGAGATCAAACCATTTATGTCTGGAGACTTTAATCCTGATGAATCCTATTCAGCACAATAAAGAAATGGTATCATTCAGATGCACTCTCCTATTTGCTCCTACACACCTCTCACTGTGCTGATCCCTTTCCTCCTTGTTACACTGATAATTAGCTCGGCTGATTATTGCTGAAATCAGACCCTTGCCAAAGGAAATTGCCAAAATGGGACACTGACTCACGAAAGAAATGAGTGGACTGCATTCATATAAATATTTGTAAGTTTGTGGAACACTGGGTTAAAACAGCTACTGTATTTGCATGCTCAGACAAAAATTACTTCACTGGTTTAAATTCAAGTAGGACTAAGCAGGACAAATTTCAGTATTGTTCTGTCCTTTCAACTCATGTGTGGAAAGTTATTTCACTGTCTACACCCCATGCACTTACTCTTCCTCTCCCATATGCAGTGTCTCAGAAATAGAGCTAAATGATAATAAATGGATTATAAGACCCTTCATAGTCCTGCTGTAGCCTGGTGCCGGTGAAAACATCATTTAACTATTTCAATATACCACTACATATTAGAGTTTAAAGATATCCCCTTTTCTCCACTTGCTCTTCCTTATCCTTTTCATTGATTCTGACTTAAACATTTTTTAAAAAAGCATTTATGCTGCAAGAGTTTCCTTTCCTGTGATCCTCAAATGGTAAAAGTTATTTAAGTTGAATCTAGCACATTGTTCACAATGTCATCATTAGTTTTTCTTCATTACACGTTCATCATTGGTTCTTCAATTGGTTCTAAATCATGTTTCTTAGCAACAAATATGATTTAGACACTTCACCTCTGTTGGCTGATTCTCTGCTGCTTTTTTAGCTTCATCCTGATCCTCAGGTGATTCAGCCAGAGGTGGTGCAACAGAAATGGTTTCAGAATTTCTCTTAAAAATGGGTAAACATTAAGTTTAAATGTATTTCAGAATAGAATGTGTTAACAAAAGAAACAGGTTTACAGAATGAACAAATTTTTCATACACTTGATGAACTTAGGTTTGTTCAATGAAGCCTTACTTTGTATAATCTTATAAGCAAAAAAAAATCATCTAGTCTAGGGTTGGAATGCCAGAGCATTAAAAGGAGCAAGGGGTGAAAAAAGCCAACAATGCCTGCCACCACACACAACCCCAACACACAGAAAAAAACATTCACTGAAATCCAAGGGGCGAAACAAAACCCCTGGCACCCCTGGTTAGGAAAAGTGAAGCATAAAATCTTAAGCATAAAATAAAAATCATAAGTAAGTATGTAAGTGAAATAAAAAACGGGGGTTTAGAGAACACCAAACATATAGAACATATAGAACTGTTTTATGCATAATAACCACACTTAATAACAATATAAAGCATAGTGTGCAATAAATATTAACAGACTTTTGGTATTTGCCATGTTTTGATTAAAATGTACCTGGCACCTTTACATTTTCTTTTCTAAAGGAAACTCGCTGGGTTTATCAGCCGGATAATATTTAAATATTTAAAAACCGATTGCATTGTGAATAATCGTGTTATTTATGTGGTGTTTGGACGCTTACAGTGAGTGAAGAGTCGACTCATTGAGCAACTCTGAATCAATAATTCAAAGAATTAATTACAAAGTATTGGGGCATTGTCAAGGGAGTCGCCCTTCGTTGGCAAGGGCAATTTATTGGTAGTTTGGTCAGCCATCACACTGTAAGAGGGTAGTAGCTATCTCCATCCTCTGGCTGACTTAGCATGTCAGCCAGCAAAACCATTCCACTGTGGACACGAGATCCTACACGTGACTCTGTGAACTGGACTTAATAGTGTTGACATGCATTTAGTGTTTAAATTATTTTTTAATTATTTTAATAATTAAATATTTTATTACTTCATATTGCTTTACATGCTATAGTTATAACTATATAACTTTATATAGCTATAATATATCTATTTGATTACACTCTTCATAATTTTTACATTATCACTAATTGGTAGTATACATATTAATATAATAATATAGAGTATAAAGTATAATTATTATATATTATAATAATCTTCAAGTCTTGGTCCTCAAAGGGTTTCTTTAAGGGAGTTTTTCCTTTCCACTGTCACCCTAGGCTTGTTCAGTTTGGCTTTGGGGTCAGATAACGAGACAGTGATACATTGTAAAAAATGCTTTAAAAATACATTTGACTTTCACTTGCTCAAGAATCCAACAGTGGCAGCTTGGGATGAGGTGAGATTCATACCCTGCAACCACAGTGGCAAATAAAATATAATGTGTGTGAGTGTTTGTGTGTGCTTTCACTGTCAGTTTAGCTTTGACTGGACTGCGGTTTAAACCGAAGAATGGGACATGGGCCCTCTTGACTTTCATAACCTTTTAATCCATATTGCCAAAGGTGCCAACAATCCTCTATCTGACTGAATAGCATAGAGCAGAGTAGTACAGTATGTATTGGTAGTTTGGCAAGTTTGGCAAGTTTGCAACTTGTTATCAGTGGAATCAGGAATATTTCTCTTTCAAATAAAAAAATTAATGACTTGAAATTGTTTACTGGGATTTGTTAAATACCTCCTCCAGAACCTCACTTGGTGAAGGTGAATGTACATGCGTCCCTATCACTTGTAAAAGCCAAACAAATACTGTATTGTTAAAGTAATATACTGCTTAATGGTGTGCCTTTACTGCTCTAAGCACGGTTGCTTGAGCTCATGAAGGACTTAATTCATCACTTCAAACGGAGCCAAATAGAAAAGTAGAGTATTCTGATTATTGGAATCATTACCCATAGTCTTTCAATACCACATTACTATTAGCATCATTATTGTTGCTTTTTTCTTAAAAATTGCACCCCTTGGTGTACCTTTGTTTCTTGTTGAGCTTGGATGTGTTCCTCCTCTTCCTTCAACTGCTTCTGATACTCTGCTTCTTCTCTAGCTCTCTGAAGCTCCTCTGCCAGCTGCTTCTCATATAGGGCTTTCTGAGAAGTCACATATTTAAAACAAAAATCTACATAATATCATGACAATCAACAATTATACATTCACTGCATGAAAGTTGGAGCTGGAGTTGTGTGGCAGCCACTGTAAATATCTGAGGATTGATAAAAGTGTCAATTCTACTAATTGTCAACAAATCATGTGCTTCTAAATTAAGTGAAGGAACTGTAAAATAAATATTATGAAGTTATGACACAAAAAACACTTAAAAGATGAATCTTAAACTATTTGACTAAAGGCTGTGGCTTGAAAAATTATTGAACAACTGTAAGTTGTTCAAAACTCACCCTGAAATACTGTTGGTTGGCTAAGATAAAGGCTAGGATTTTGTGTTATTAAATATAAAATATAAATATAAAACTGGCTGAATTCTCAACATTTTGTAAAATTCCAAATTGTTTGTCTAGTTAATAATATGTTAACCATAGCAAAGAAGCAGTAATTATATGAATTCAACTAATTCTAATGAAGTTGGGACATTGTGTACAACATAAAAAAGAATATGATGATTTGTGAATCCATTTTAACCCATAATTAACTGAATACACTACAAAGACAATATATATAATGTAAACAGATTTTTTTGCAAATATTCACTCATTTTGAAATCAATACCTGAAACACGTTCCAAAAGAGATGGGACAGGGACAACAAAAGACTGGGAAAGTTGAGGAATGCTCAAAAAACACCTGTTTGGAACATTTCACAGGTGAGTGTCATGATTGGGTATAATGGAAGCATCCCCATAAGGCTCAGTTGCTCACAAGCAAGGATGAGGCGAGGTTCACCACTTTGTGAAAAGCTGCATGAGAAAAAAGTCCAACAGTTTAAGAACGTTTCTCATCATGCAATTGCAAGGAATTTAGGAATTTCATCATATATAGTCCATAATATCATCAAAAGATTCAGATAATCTGGAAAAATCTCTTCAAGTATAACCAACATTGAGTGTCCCTGACCTTCAATTCCTTAGACAGCACTGCATTAAAAACTAACATAGTTCTGTAACGGATATTACCACATGGGCTCAGGAACTTCAGAAATCCATCATCAGTGAACACAGTTTGTTGCTTCATCTACAAGTGCAAGTTAAAACTCTACTATGCAAAGTAAAAACCATATATCAACAACACTCAGAAACACCGCCAGCTTCTTTGAGCCTGAGCTCATCTGAGATGGACTGACGCTACGTGAAAAAGTGTCCTGTGGTCTGAAGAGTCCACATTTCAAATTCTGTTTGGTAAACATGGACGTTGTGTCCTCCGGGCCAAAGATTAAAAGGACTGTCCAGATTGTTATCAGTGCAAAGTTCAAGAGCCTGCATATCTGATGGTATGGGGGTGTGTTAGTGCCTATGGCATGGGTAACTTATGTGGGCACACACATGTTAATGCTGAAATTGGAACATTTGCTGCCATTTAAGCATTGTCTTTTACAGGCACGTCCCTGCTTATTTTCACAAGGCAATGCCAAGCCACATTCTGCACGTGTTACAACATTGTGGTTTCGTAGTAAAAGAATGCGGGTACTAGACTTTCCTGCCTGCTCATTGAAAATGTGTGGCGCATTATGAAGTGCAAAATCTCTTGAGCAACTAAAAATGACAAGTGGTCATTTATTGCAATAAACATTTGTGTTTGTTAATAAACATCCATGCATTTCAGGCCAGCAACACATTCCAAAAAAATAATACGGGATAAGTTGTACATCAAGCAATATTGTGAAAGAGTTCCTCCTACAAAGCTTCAACAATTAGTCCTCAGTTCCCAAACACTTACTGAGTGTTGTTAAAAGGAAAGGTGATAACACAGTAGTAAACATGCCCCCGTCCCAACTTTTTTTAAACATGCTGCAAGCTTTGAATTCAAAATGAGTGAATGTTTGCAAAAAACAATAAAGTTTATCCGTTTGAACATTAAATATCTTGTCTTTGTAATGTATTCAATTAATTAGGTTGAAAAAGATTTGGAAAATCATTGTATCCTGTTTTTATTTATGTTTTGCACAACATCCCAACTTCATTGGAATTGGGGTTGTATTTTAAGTGTCATTACTCTACAGTGTAACAAAAAGAAATCCATGGTGATCTGCAGTTTTCTTCCCCATGCAACTGCACTACATAAAAACATGCAATGGTTTAAGTGTAGGTATCACTCCTCTACAAGAGATGAAGCAACAAAGACTCAACCTTCTGTGCATACTCCATGTTTTCTTTGTATTTGTAAATGTAGTGAGCTAGAAACTCAATAGGGTCCATGGGCCGCTGCTCTGCTACTTCTGCCAGTGCCTCCACAAGACATTTCCCCAGTCTCTGTTTAACATACTCACAATCCATTCTGAAAGAAAACAAAAACAGCTTCATTTCCTAATTAATTATGTCAACTGCTAATCACAATGTGATATATTATACACGAACATAAATATATTTGTTAAAATGTTCAGTAATGTCAAATACTATTATTGTCACTATACTAGTATTAATTATGCTACAGTAAAAAAGAGTATTTAAAAAATAGCCAGGCAAAGAGGCATTGCGTTGTTTTCCTGATTAATTTATTCAGCGCATTAAGACAAGATTATGTGGCCACATTTTCGTACGATGTATATTAATTATACGATGTATATTATATTAATGTAATTTGAGATTTCTGATGTCACGTGGTTTAGATCTATAGCTAGATACTTATAGTGACTTACGATTGCGATAAAGTGTATAACAGGCTTGTGTTTAGCTCCAAAAGAATGATCGTGCAGGATTCTGTAGAAACTGGAAATAAACACAAATATTAATGTTGAAGGATAATGTTACCTCTGGTTAAGATAAGACCGTAAGTATCAGAAGTAAAAAATGAGTCCGATAAACAAAGAAACAGGCAACTGATTACATAGTGCGCCGCTGTTTATTGTCTCCATAGTAACCGTGCAACACTGAAAATCCTCCCTCATGGAACAAATGACAACTTTTAGCTTGTAGTTGCTCTTACACAATTCAAATACGAAATAAAATAAAAAATACAGCAAAAACATAAAGGTAGTAAGTATTATCGAATCATTACTTGCCACTGTTAACTCTCTCTATATATACAGTACTGTGCAAAAGTCTTAGGCCACCATTAGATTTGTTGTGTTATCCTACATAACATACAGTCACTGTCATCTTTACCATCTTTCATAATCTCATATTCTAATATTTTTATTATTAACGGTTCATTCTATAATGATGTAAAAAATGATCACGGCTTTGACGATACAACTGTTAATATTCTTCATACCAAAAAAGCAACTTAAAATTTGAAATGTGACTTTGAGACGGAGCGGAGTTTGGTTAAAAAAGCGTGTGTGTGTGTGTGTGTGTGCACGTCGGCCGCCAGTCCTGCTTTGAGGCTCACTGAGGGAACGGGGACACACACACACACACACACACACACACACACACACACACACACCACAGTACTGTGTCCTCACAATGTCAGAGTTAGTGACTGTTTCCGTTGTCCTGATCTATCGATCGCTAAGACAACACCATCGACAGCTGTCAGGCTCCGTTATGGTGACATACCCACTAGAAGCAAAGCAAACCAAGGGAGAAAAGCTCCAGAGGACAGACGAGCACTGACTAACGAATCGTCTGTTTGAATTTCTAATAGGGCTACAGGGTGGTGGTGGGCGTGGCTTTTGTATCTGTTGATCAAAGTAAAGTAGACGTGGCTCTTCGAGTGGAGCTGTAGCCTTTCTAGTCCTGTTTATAAGGGGCGTGGCCTTACTACCTAGTAAATCGCCCTATTATGCCCATCAGTTCTAAAGGAGTAGGTGTGGCTTAGTAAAGGCCTTTGGAAATCAGCCTTGACGTAGGCGTGGCCTCTCGTAGCGTAGTGTGTAGGCTTGTGGGGTGTGGCCTGTTTGGTTCAAAGAGGTGTGGCCAAGCAATTTATCGGTCCAAGTAAGGGGTTTAGGGCTGGTCTGCCCCTTATTCGTACCCCACACCCTGTGCCCTAGTGCCTTCCTGCCCGTCAGTCAGTCCTAGTAAATTGGGTGTGGCTATGACAGGTGTGGCCTCTTTAAACTTACCAAATGGCATGTAACCATGGTCACTAATAAAGGTCGTGTGCACTCTAGATTTCAGTGTTGTGGGCGTGGCATTTCTGGTTGTCAATCGTAGACAAAGGGTGTGGCCTTGCGAATTGGGAGTGGCCTCCTTGTCTGTTAGTCCCCGAAAAATCGAGTGAGTGAAGGACGTATCAGTCTATCAATTGTCCTGCAAGGTGTGTGTGTGTGTGTGTGTGTGTGTGTGTGGTGGGGGGCTGGGGGAGGGGGGGGGGATTGATGCAGACTAATGAAGTATTGAAA
>JAUZSU010014838.1:0-10993 GCA_034780255.1 Parotocinclus maculicauda
AGCCCAGCCTGCAAGACTTGTTTTTACTTGACTTCAATCAGTCATTTAAGTGAAAGCCAAAGAACTGGTCGCTCAAGTGTGACCTTATCAGCACTACTGATTGAATAATGAGCAGAGAATGATTAGAGAACTATGTAGAACTTTGCTTGTAACAATGAAGGGGTGGCTATTTGGGGTGCGAGTTTCCTGCCTAAGAGCTCCTGAGGGCATAGGAGAGTAGCAGCACGAGTGCACCTGTGTTTCTCTGAGGAGAACAAAAGGACTTGCAGTACCGTGTCATGGCAACAGAGCAGCCAGGGGAGAAAGACCAGCTCTGGAGGATAGACAAGTCAAATGTATATAATTAGAGAGCAAGCTACAGGGGCATGAGACAAGAGTGAGGGCACTAAACAAAATTTGAAATTGCCCTGGCTGATAAAAATAAATCTTATGCTGCTTTGTTATAAAAAGCTGAAACGACTAAGAGTATTGCCCCATAGCACACCTCCCGTCGAACCTCAATAAATCTAAATTAAATTTGCAGAATTTAGCAGACACCTTTTCACAAAGCCACATAGAATTGAGACAATATTGCAAAGTACATTGCCACAATTGCAAAAAGGCCCAACAGTTTTGCAGTGCTGAGACTTAAACCTAAAGCATCTGATCACAAATGTTTACACTGTCTGCTGTATGTCATGATTTTAATAGGTGATTGTGAATTGTGGACTTGCTTTCAGCTGTGGTTGGTTTAAATGGTCAAGTTGGGTTTGGTATATTGTGTTAAGCTTTGCTGTTGGCATACATCAAGCAGGCCTGCATTACTGTATCATCAGTACAATTTGGCAGTAAATATGCAGACGGGTTGAGGTGGCTCATTGCATTATGCATTGGCATACTTATTAGAAGGTTTAAAGCTTAAACAACTCGGCTGCTTAGCTCCATTTTAAGTCACTCTGGATTAGGGTGTCTGCTAAATGCTGAAATTATAAATGCCAAATCCACTTGGGGTGCCCCTAAATGAAAATTTGTGTCTGAAACATATGAACAATGAAATGCTGAATAGTGTTTTATTAATTTTGAAATTAAAGATCCTAAAGGTATTCTTGCTTTGCTTTTCAAGCAAGAAAACCATAAAACAACAATTATTTAACCATTTTTATTTAATATGTGATTAATATGTCACATTGCACCTGTTCTGTGTCAAATATGCATGCACTTGTGTGTTTTTATTAATTTGTGACCAGTTACCACCTAAATGTGCTAAACCACATATCTCATACAGAAGGGCTTATTACCCTTCATCTTAGTCCTGGTATTAGCTTCTGTGTACATTTGATCTGTTTCTCCAGCCTTAAGTAAGGATTGCAGTTTTGCTAAATGGCAAGGATTAGAATACAGACTGATACAACTTTTGCTAGCGATCATGCAGATGGTGTAAACAGTCGGTGGCACATTTAGTAACACAATGGACTGGCTAATTAACCAGGAACCAGGTTAGGAAGCTTTACAAAGAGAATGCCCCACATAGAAGTAGGCAACAAGGGTGCATTTCTATAAAAAGAAGGTACTAGTGCAAGCAAAACACTTGCAATGTTTGTTGTATTTACAAAGAAAGTCTTACTCCACCCTGATGTTGTCATCAAAAACATAATTGAATGGTGTCATTTATTCGGTCTTTTCACTTGTTACTGAAATAATTTAGCCGAAAATGCAAAAAAATTTGATTGGTAAATATTGAGTGCATCCCTAATATTCACCAAATGTACTTTAGCCTTCTTTAACCTGGACTTTTTCTTCAACCACCACCATAGAAGAACTGTTTTAGACAAAACATAAAATTGTAAAGCTAGAGTATGAAATGACCATCTAAGATAAAACACAAGAACTCAGTCAGAAAGGTTAACAATTGTTTTACCAGCACATGATGTTTTTACTGCTCATCAGCTGTAGGTAGCAAATGCAAATTGCCTGACTACTCTATTTTTATATACACTGCTCACAAAAGTTAGGGGAGATTTCAAAATGAATATGAAGTGATAAAAAAAGAAGCATTTGATTTTACTTTGGGAAATAAAACATCAAAGAAAGTTGTTAGATTATGCGAATTAAATGCAAACTCAATTCTGTTGAATGAGTAGCAAGTGACATATTCGTGGGTATGAACAGAAGCATGTTAAACTGGATGAGAGTGTTCAGTATGGTGAATGGTCACAAAAGACTGCCAAAACACACAGATAGTGATGGGGCGTAAACATGATCAGATTGCTCTTGCTCTTGTCTGGTTTGAAAGACGTTTTCCCAGTACATGAAACAGTCCCTTTCTCAAATGAAACGTGGATTCTTTCGTGTTCCTCATTTACACCAGATCAAAACACAGATTATCAGGCTCCAAACTGAGTCGTGACTCATCAGGGAAGAGGACAGTTGGCCATTCATTACGGGTCCAATGATGATGCTCATCAACCCACCTTCTATGGGTTCTATGGTGTTCAGCAGATAATAGAATGCATACCATTGGTTGCCGGGTATGCAGTCCAACACAATGGAGCCAATTTCATATGGTCTGGGTGCATATCTTAATCCAGTGGCAGAACGAAATTGTCCCCCCAACTCTGTTGCATAGCTGCACCTGTTCTTTCTGCTCATCCTGTGGCAGATGGACACCCTAGTCTTCTTCCTACTGTTCCAGTCTCTTGAAAGTGATTCCACAGACTGCTAACAACACTTTGGAATGTTCCATGTTCTGTTACCACTGTTGTGTGTGTTTGACAAGCTTCAAGACATCCTATGGCTCTCCAAGCTTCACATTCAGGCAAATCATGTTGCAGAGGCATTGCAAAGTCTGAGAAATTGCTGGATGTGCACTTTCCAGATCAGGGAACTTTTCGATACTCCAGCACTTTCAGCCTTTTATGAAGTGCATTTTCACCAATTAAATAAGTTGGTTTTCATGTTCATTAAAATGCATGAATTGTGGCCTTACATTTATAATGCCAGTAGAGAATACTGACTAACTTTAATTTTCTTTACTATTTTGTAAGGATTAGAGGTAATGATGCATTAGACAGTAATCCAACCCAATCATTGCTTTTACAGGAATCCAAAACAAACTGATGGAATTACAAATGGATTTATTAGTAATAGTAATAATAAACTATAATCATTTGTCTTTTTACATGCAGCTAATGATTGCCAGATGATTGCTCTGTGGTTATGTGGTTCTTAGGGTGTCATGTTGTGCTTGCTAGACTGATGATAACCTTGTTGGTGTGCCAGTACTTTTGACTAACGTGAGATATAACCTATAAAGTGGTAATAGGGTGAAATAGCGTTATTGGGTTGATGTATACTTTTGAGTAAATGTCATTTAGATGTGTAGATCATTAGTCGTCCTTATATTTGTGGCTATATGGTAATTCCATGGTTAACTGTACGGGACTTTTGCTACAACTTAGTTACAGACTGTTAAGCAGTATTAGGAATCTTCACTTAATCATACTGTATAGCCATATAGATCTTTAGTCATAAATATCTAGACAAATAATGATCCACAGACATGTACATCTAGACTTCTAAATGACCTTTAACCATACATTTCTGAACAACATGTGTACAAACACACTGGACACATTAGCAACTGCTTAGAAGTGCCTTAGCAATCCACCAGTATGCCATCACCTTCAGCCTCTTTGATTCCCTGACTATCCATAATCGGTCACTGACTTTCGAAGTTTGGCCTTGTATATGCTTGGATTATTTCTATTTTAGCATAATGGGTTTAGTTTTGCTCTGTGAAATGTTCAGTTTGCCACATTTTAAAAAATAATCACAACTTAATACTTTTATGGTCTCAAACCCTGGAACCTTACATATAAAATGGAATTATGTTGAGATTAAAACAAATTTAAAAAGGGAACTTTTGATGGCAGTTGGTTGCTCCAGTGTTTTCATGGCAATGGGAGTAAACTTAAGAAAACACAATTTTTCATGTTGAAAAAGCTTAATCAGACTTTTAGTGAGGACTGCTTTGTGTAGGTTCATAATATTTTTTTTCCAATTATAATATATATAATTATTATATAATTATAATTGTAACAATGCACTGTATGTGGACTTGATTGCTGAAGAATGATGTCATGTCTCTGCTTTTAGCATACTGGCGCTTCTGGTTGTGTGTCAGTGTCGTCTATGAGCTCTTCCTCATCTTCATCCTTTTCCAAGTGAGTCTGGAGGCACACCTTGCACACATTCATAATGATGTATTGTAATATTATGTTATACACTGCTCACAAAAATTAAGAGATATTTAATTATTGGATATTTCATTTTTAAATATCCCCTATTTTTTGTGAGCAGTATATAATCACATATGTGTACTTGTACCTTCCTGTGTTTTTAGACTACTTGATAATGACCTAGTATTATTTTGCTTATAACTAAGATTATTTTAATTTGTACAAAAATTATTTGTTGAAATTATGCAAATCAGGATACAAATACAGTCAGCACCATTGTTGGGCAAAGAGCTGAAAAGGTGTCGTAAATAGACTCATCTCTAAATCTTAATGGTTAATTAGCTTATGTATTTTATCCCATCATTCATCTTAAATGGAGAAATTAAAATTAAAATAAATAAATAAATAAAGTTGCAAACAGGTATATTTAATTTATTTTTTTAAATCCTAAAATACAAATACAACAACCGTTTTACTGATACGTCTCAGTTTTCAACCTCTGAGAGTCCAGACCTCTCTATTCCTGAACAGAGATTCCAGATCTTGTTGAATAGGGAGTGTGTATTCCTTTTGTTAGATGAAGAGGGGAGAAAAAGCAAAAAGCAAAGGGCTGAATAAAACTGAAGAGAAAGAATGCTGAATAAACTCTAGAAGAACTTCAAGAAGAAGAAAATCAATACAAGATGTGTGTGAGGCTTCAAAAGGATGTGGACAACTTTGCTGAACAAGCAGATAATTCACCATTAACAAGGAGATGAGCAAAAGAAAAAAAGAGAGCAGGTGTTAATCCTTAATAGTGAAGTCGATGAGAAGACTGGCTGCAACACATGGGACACATACATAGTCAAACGACTGTATAGATGAAAATTTGAAGAACATTCTGATTATTCTTCTCTGTTGGGTTTTTGGCATGTCTTTAGATATCTTTGTGGTTTATAGGTGGAAAGGTCGTTAAAAACTATTTTGTTGAGATCTCTTAATGGTGGGCTTTTATGTTTGATAGTTATTAGTTATTTATTCATTTGTTACCAAAGTATTATTATTATATTGTTAAAGGTATTGAAAAGGTTTTAAAATGGGATATACCCTGTTTAAGGCGGTAGGTAGCTGAAAGTATCAATAATCAGATTTTTTTAATTGTCAAGTGCCTTGAACATTATTGCCTGATCCCCTGTAGCTTTACCACGGTGAAGATTTCTAATCACCATAGCGACAGTAAAAGACTCCAACCAGCCAGAGACCTCTTGCTCACTGCCTTCTGAGAAAAGGGCCTATCCACCAGGTTATGAATCTTCTCAATGTCACCTTAATGGTGTTCCCAGTAGAGGTCAGCACCTGTGCAGTCCTTCTTAATACAACAGTTCGCCAAGGCGTATTTGAGGCGATCCTAAAATCTTGTATTGTCTCCATGAGCAAGCACTGCCTGCCTTATGGCATGCTCCACCTTCTCCATGAAGGTTGAATGCTTTGATCAGCTGTTTGGTGAATATGCAAAAGCAACAGTTTTACTCTTAACGACCCAGAAGGCAATGGTCTGGGACAAACTTCCATGTTTCCATGGACTGGAACTGCACAGTTTTTGGCACCTGCATGGTGCAATACTACCATTGTGGTATTAGGAAATTATAGTGCCCATCCTAGCTCCAGAAGTTGCCACAGTCAAGTCTGTTTAAGGCTTTCCATGCTTGCCACCTGTCTGGTAGTGCAACCCTACACCTACACTTCACCTTTCAGGTGGTGCTTTCATGTCATTATTCCAGCGTAACAGAGTTATGTTGGTGACACGGTAACCAGATGCTCACTGCTGAACACCGCCTAAGGTCTGGCACCAGATCTGGGTTATGATAATCCAGGCAGGGTACACTCCTTTTTGTTTGAACCTTTTGTTTTTTTAGCACTTTGCCTTTCCTGTTCCCTTAAACTTCACCTACTGGTAATGTAGCTCCAAGGATCATTCAATTACACTTCACTATGACAATTTAAGTGTCCAAGTCCTAAAAAACAAATGGAATTGAAAAATTCATACCTAAGCATGTTGAGTTGTCAAAAAAACACAAGAATTGAAAGACTGCAAGCTTATTTACCAGAGGAAAGTTGGTGATCATCTACATTAGCCAGGATGAGCATTTAGCTAAAACCTTCCAATTGTTGATGTTGCTATGCTGCTGCCCTAGATATGAATAATTTATGCCATAAATTGATGTCACTATTACATTAAAGTTATTGTTAAACAAAATATGTTAATTTTGTAGAACTGCATGTTTGTCTTTATTTTTTTTAATGTGATTTATTGTTTATACACTTAATCTATGTCATATTCTGTGCACGTTTGCAGACGGTGCAGGACGGTCGGCTGTTTATGAAGTACATTGACCCAAAGTTGGGTGTTCCTCTACCAGAGAGAGATTATGGAGGAAACTGTCTCATATACGATCCTGGAAATGTCACTGATCCCTTTCACAACATATGGGTAACATAGTACCTGAAATAAGCGGACTCGAAGACATGCACAAACGTTCTTGTGCTTACTTGTATTTGTCGTTGCAGGACAAGCTGGATGGCTTCGTTCCTGCTCATTTTCTTGGCTGGTACATTAAGGTAGGTGTGGTTCTCTGTTGTTGTCAATCATGTGTGCTTTGCTTGCTTATGGGTTTTCTAACCTGGATCATGCATGCACAGGATAACTTTATCATATTGTTATTCTTATAGAGATGTCCATGACCTACGTAAAACAGTGTTCTTTAACCTCTTCATAAAAATGAATAAACTGACAATAAAACAGAGTCTGAAAGGCAGGTAGAAATGTTAAACTTGATTACCTGCTCTCTCTACAGTAGATAAGGTTCATAAGGTGCGTGTGCAGTTTACATTTACAGGCGTTTGCAGCAAAAGTAAATATAGTAAATAAAAGAAAAATGTAGTTGGATTTTGTAACCTCAGTTATTTTAGTTATTTTTCACTTTTGTTTGTTTGTGTTTGTGTGAATGTGTGCTAATTAGCATTGTGCTTGGATATAGCCTAAGCAAGTAAATGACATTTGTAAGTAGCTTTAACTGACTGAACACAGCTAGCAAATGTCAGGCACTCTCACACCTGTCAGTTCTTTAGTTATTTAACCATGGCATGCATGTTTAAGGTTGACGTATTGCCACATGATTCACATTCCTTTGAGGTTTAGTTAATAGACAGATGTCCTGATATATTCTTTTAGAATTTACTGGTAAAAGTCAGAATTCATGGTACCATTTAATGTAGAATCCAAATTATAATATTACCATCACAATGTTTCACAGTTTCTTATGCTGGAATGCATCCGAGTTTTGTTCAGTATAGTCCTAATGGTGGACTCAAAAACTTTAATGTTAGTCAACGCAAGAGTGGCTTTTAGTTGCCTAGTAGTTGACCTGGGATCCTTTATGACCGCATACACTATTACACACCTTGCTCTTGGAGTGATTTTGTTGGTTGATCACTCCTGGTGAGGATAACGATGTTGTTGAATCTATCACATCTGTACACAGTCTGTATTTTTCACCTTTAAATTAATTCCGAATCTTAAAGGTTCACATATTTTTGCACACAGATTTGTCATAATAATGGACCAAATATCATATTTTTGTCTTACTGATTGAATTGGGTTATCTTGAGAATTTGTTGTATGCAGAAATATGTATTAAATTTGTCTATGACTTTCAAACTTTGTGTACCCCTGAATAGAAAAAGGATTTGTTTTAATACTGGACATATTCTGCTTAAAACCTCAGAAGTCCCCAATGATTTGTAATTAGATTTTATCCCATGTGTGTGCCAGACTCTAATGATTAGAGATTGGTGGATGTGTATGATCATCAGTGTGATGTTTGAGTTTTTGGAGTACAGTCTGGAGCACCAATTACCAAACTTCTCAGAGTGCTGGTGGGACCATGTGAGTACTATTTTATTGTTTACTGTCTTTCTTTTGTCACAAACTGTCCTGTAGAGGGTTAAAATGTACTTTTTCTCTTACAGTGGATTATGGATGTAATTTTATGTAACAGTTTGGGAATTTACTGTGGCATGAAGACGCTTGGCTGGCTTTCCATGAAGCCATACCAGTGGCAAGGCCTGTGGCATATTCCAACTTATAAGTAAGCACCTGTAAAATGTTGAGTAGAAATTGTAAGATGATATTTAATGGGATGGGTCTGGATGAGAAATTATCTAGCAACTCAAGGAATGCAGTTAAAGGTGTATCAGTTTTTAGTAGCACTCTTTTCAAGCATAGATGCATAACAACAATGCTCAAGTGATAAGTGATGGAGTGGATCTATGAAATGGCAGTATGTACACATGACTAGGTTTGCATGATTCCATCATGCATGTTTTTTTTTTTTTTTTGTTTTTGTTTAATTGATTCCAAGCTTTGATCCCATTTTTATCTTTATACCTACCCTCTCTGTTTCTACTGCTGAAATTTCTAACCTTGTCCCAAGGAAAAGCAATCATTATTTGCCATGTCTATGAAATGTTATCTGATTTTATATCTGGCTATGTGTTAAACAGGGGGAAGATAAAGCGCATTGCCTTTCAGTTTACCCCATACAGCTGGGTAAAGTTTGAGTGGCGGCCAGCTTCAAATCTGCGCCGATGGCTGGCAGTGCTGGGAATCATCTTTATGGTAAATGTGCTGCAAACAAAATTTGTACAAGACATTATTTGACAATTTTAGCGCAATGACTTGGGAGATATTAACGAGTTCGGCTTAAATAACTGACATGTTTATTTAATTAAGATGGCGACACTAAAGCTACAAACATGAACCACCCAAGCACACAAACACAGCTATGTAATGTTTGTTGTATCCAATAACAGTTGCAGCATCATTGCACAACTGTCAATGTACAACTGGTGTTTCTGCATTTGTTGACTTAATTTAATTACTTTTGAAAGCTGCTCTTTTCTGACTGATAGACTGTACTTGACTGTAGCAGATACGAATGTAGGGCACACACCTCCTTTTAGAACAACAAAGGAAATACAGTAAATCTAGAGGCCTGTTTAGTGTATGTGCTCAAAATATCTGCTAATTAAATGTAATAGTCATTTCTCAAGCCTATTCATCCCAACCGGGTCCACAAATTCTGATGTATTACCTATTTTTATTTTGTTCAAAAATTTAGGATCCATGACTATTTCTGTATTTTGTTAAAAAACTGCGCTGAATTCTATTCGTATGTGTGGGTTACATCACACCAAGCAATGGTTCAGCTCTGTGCATGGGTTTGTATTGACAAGAGGTGGGTGTTGGTGTAGGTGTGCGCTGCAGTTATCTTATATAGATAGATATCTAGATAAGTAGATATGCATCATAAGTCTACATATCACATCACCCTGCGTGTATATGTATGTAGAGTGATGTGATTTTTAGACTTATGATGCACATCTAAGCTATTTAAGCCAACTGATTCAATAGGATTTAAGACGTATTGCAAATGTGATTGGAGCAGTTGATTTCTGAGACAATTCTGGTCTTTTATGATATGCTGCATGACCACCTTCCCATTGGGGACAAACCTTCCCTTGATACAATATGGTGGCTTCCAATATGGCGACTTCCAATATGGCACCCATGTTCTGGACATGGCCTGAAAGACAATTTAATATAATATACATGTATCACAAATACTGAAAAGCAGTTACATCTCAACCATGTATGTAAAGAGTTACGTGTGGTCTGATTACACACTGGGTCTTACCACAAGATGGCATAAGTGTTCCCACACAGCAACTGTTTCCCAGGAATATTTTAAACATTGACTTTGACTTGGGGGGGGGGGACCCATTTCATATCATATCATAAAAGTTACATATTGCCATACTTAGTTCGCCTGATACCATAGTTGTGGTTAATGTTTCAAGTACTAAATCATTGTGTTTAACAGATCCAATTTTTTAAGGCTGTCCTTATATGAACCCAGATAAATGATATATGGTTTATGAAAGTTGCAGTAATTATATATTTAAGTAGATATACACTGTGGCTCATTTCTGTATCCCCATCTTTCTCCATAGTTTCTGCTGGCTGAGCTGAACACATTTTATTTGAAGTTTGTGCTGTGGATGCAACCAGAACATTACCTGGTGCTGCTGCGACTCGTCTTCTTCGTTAATGTGGGCGGAGTAGCCATGAGGGAAATATACGACTTCATGGATGACCCGTTAGTCACTATCTCTGAATTTCTTTTTTAAGTTGTAGTAATGTGATTAATTTTAGTCTTTACTTCAGGCATTTTAATGTTGCTGTGCAAAAGCAACAATGTTGATGATGGGTGTATGTCTGTGGACCAATGAGAAAACATTAGGACCACACACAGCTGAAGCAAATCACACTGATTACTTTGTTAAAGCTGCAGGTGTCACAATCTTGGATAGTAAGCAAGCAGCTGGTTCTTGTGGTTCAAGTGTTGGACGTGGATTAGATGGGTATATAGGTGTTTTGGTTACTACAAGAACTGCTTGTTGGTTTACTGTGTATCTTGAGATGTGTGTATGTATGTATGTATGTATGTATGTATGTATGTATGTATGTGTGTATGTATGTGTATTTATCACTCTTTGTTTCATTGCAACCATTTGCTAAAATCAAGAAAGTTCATTTTATTTCTCATTAATGTACACTCAGCATCCTATCTTGACAAAAAAAAAAGACGTAGACATTTTTGCAAATTTTTTAGAAAAAGAAAAACCGAAATATCACATGGTCATAAGTATTCAGACTCTTTTCTCAGTATTTAGTA
>JAUZSU010014849.1:0-10992 GCA_034780255.1 Parotocinclus maculicauda
ATTCTGCATCACGGGCTCTGGTTACAACTCCGGTGGGGATCCTGGGGATTTGTTGAGACCAGGAATGGTCTCGCGGAATCTCCGGGATGCCCCACCGTAACAGTACCTAGGTCTGTAAAAATTACAGACCCCTCCATTCTTTGTGGTGTGCTCCATGGTAACCTAATTTTAATCATTCTTGTGTTTAAACATAGATTTTTCTTCTGTAAAGCCAATATAAAGGATGCTGATTTTAACCAATAAAAGTCAAATTACCTTCCATTACCTAAAGTGCAGTTGCCAAGATTGCAGTTGCCAAATTTCAAGAAACAGGTTCTGTTGCCAATTAACCGAAAGCTGGCCAACCAAAAACGCTACACATGTCTCAGCAGTAAGCAAGCATTCAGCAAGAACCTGCTTCGTAGCATTTGTTGTCTGTTTCTGGAATGTAGGATGTTGTCTCCATGTATATACTACTTTGCAACACCCTTTTAAATTGTGCGGTCAATGAATAGAATCGCTGATACTGGTTAGACACAAATGCTCATTGGATTGATCCATCCAACATGGTTGCCTGACTTAAAGTCATGGTATTGTGTGATGTATGAGGAACCCAAACTGCAAGACCTGGCTTTATTGATGGAACATTAAGCAAAGTTGTTAGATGAAGATGTATTTCCCTCATTGTTGCCCGAGGATGAAACAGTTCCTGAATTATTCCATTAAAATGGACAGGTTGTCAAAGACTTGTATGCAGTTCCCAAAAGTGGACTGGTTGTAACTGTCCAATCGAGTGGCCATGATGTTCTCCTTTATCCCCTTTGGATAACAAAATGTGGGATCATGTCAAGTGCAAGATCATGTATTTATTCTGTAAAGATGCAGGATAGTAATAATTAAAGTTTGTGCTAGCATTCAGCCAGAAGTTTGGGGTCTGCAGTAATACTGATGTGATGGCATTTTAGTGTGTGTTGTGCTAGTATGAGTGAATCAAACACAGCAATGTTGCTTGATATTTTAAAGACTTTCAAAGATTAAGACTTAAAGATTTTTTCAAAAGGCGTCACTGAAAATATTCTGAAAATCTGAAAATATTCCACCAATCAAAAATGCTCACCCACTAGCATACTAAAGGCATCATCCTGTGAGCACTGATGTGTGATTAAAGGATGACTAGCTTCCGCTAGTAGATTGAGAAACAGTTTGTCTCAAGTTTGTGTTAACAGTTTGATAAAGTCTCAAACTTTACATCTACTTGCTGAAGCAATTACGTAAAAGACTCTAATGGTGCGCAGTCAGTGAGCACAGTCTATAAAACCCCAATATCATTGCTCTTTCCGATCCAATCATACAAGCACAACACACACTAACGCACCACCAGTCAGTTTTACTGCAGTACTGAGAATGATCCATCACCCAAACATACTGCTCACACAATTAGGGGATGCTACAAAATGATGTCCCATAATGAAATATCCCCTATTTTTGTGATCTGTGGTAGTCTTGACCATTAAAGAACTGATTAAAGGGAACTAACAAAGTATGTAGAGAAACAGATGGACTACAGTCTGAAAAACGACAAAAATGGCATTGCAGAACTATAAAGCGTATTTATATGGTCTGTTATAATCAATGCCGTTTAAATAAAAAACCTTCGAAAGACTATCATTTGTAACCACTAGAGGGAGCCATATGCGCATTTATTAGCTATTAGGGTCTCAGACGTTATAATGCGCTACTTTACTGTAATGATTTTTACCCGGGAATATGTTTTCTGTTAAGAGTAGATTAATATAGCCTACATTTTACAGGATGGATTTTATGAATTACAGTCTCTTACAAAAGTGGGTACAGCCCATATTTTTGTAAATATTGTATTATATCTTTTCATGGGACAACACTGAAGGCTATAAAAAAGATTCAAAACAACCTAAAAGTGAGCTGCAGTATGGTGGCCAAGAACATAAAGCGGTTTAACCGGACAGATTTTACTCAGAACAGGCCTCTTCGTTGTCAACTAAAGAAGTTAAGTGCACATGCTCAGCATCATATCCTGAGGTTGGCTTTTGAAAATAGTCATATAAATGCTGCCAACATGCTGCAGAGCTTAAATTATTGGGGGGTCAGTCTGTCAGTGCTCACACCATACAACACACACTGTATCAAATTGGTCTGCATTACTGTCGTTCTAGAAGAAAGCATGCAAACAGTTTGCTGAAGACAAGCAGTCTAAAGACATGGATTACTGGAACCATATCCTGTGGTCTGATGAGACCAAGATAAAATTATTTGGTTCAGACGGTGTAAGCATGTGTGGTAGCATCCAGGTGAGAAGTGCAATGACAAGTGTGTCTTGCCTACAGTCAAGCACGAGGGTGGGAATGTCATTGTTCAATGGCTGCTCTTTGTTTAAATGTGAAATGGGATATCTTTAAATGTTAAATTAACTTGGATTGTATCTCATATATATATCTCAGAAATGGCATTATTTTTGTTAACATCAGATAGTACCATTAAAGTTGTCATTACCGTTATGCTGAATCCAATAAATAAAGAAATTTCTTTTAAAGTTGTGGGGAACTACAGTTCATTGATGGAACCATAAATGGCAACATGTACTCTGACATACTGAAGCAGAGCATGATCCCCTACCTTCGATGAAACATGTCTCCAGATCTAAACCCTATTGAATATCTGTGAGGCATTTTCAAATGGAAGGTGGACTAGCACCTGCTGAATAATAGTACAAAATATTGACACTTTGGGCACAATTTGGCCATTTTCCTGTAAGAGTGTACTCACTTATGTTGCCAGCTGTTTAGACATTAATGACTGTGAGTTGTATTATTTTGAGAGTACAGCAAATTTACACTGTTATACAATCTGTAGATTGAGTACTTTGATATTACTAAATTGTTCCAAAGTTTCATATCTTCAATGTTGTAACATATAAAGATATAATCAAATTTGAAGTTTCAAAAATGTGGTGTTCTTGCCACCAAAAGAATGCTTCTAGAATCCAAGTACTTCAGTTTATCAGTAATGATAAAGGTGTAGAGTGAAGTGATATGTCTTAAGCTGGGAACGGTACTTTACCACAGTTACTTTTATGTTGTCAGCAAATGTACAAAGAGTATGGAGATATTGACGGTGCTGAGGAAGCCAGTAGTCAAGCTTCAGTCAAGATTCAGTACATAGAACTTTGTGGCCCTGTCTCTTCTTTACTCAGCCTCCCCCTTTCACTCAGACAGTAAAGCCTCTTGACAGCTGAAATTGGTTCTGCCTCACACACACCTGTCTCAAATCCCAACAGCTGGCCAACGTGGAGAGAAGGATGGTGAAATCAGGCATAAATCTAGGCCAAGAGTTCAGAAAAATAACGTCCCTGTCATGGCTGGCTTATATGTGCTCCAGTACCATGTTTGTGGTCGTTAAGTCTTGGGTACAAGTGTCTGCGTGCAAGTGCATGTATTTGACTGCTTGTGGAGCAAGAAAACAACTTCACAAGTGCACCCCTTCCAACTTGATTAGATATAGCCTGCCTGTGTTGGTAAAGTCCAATACTGTCATCTTCATTAGTGTTCCTCTTGCCAGGGGTTTCTATAATTCATATATATAATAGTTTCAGAAATCCTACAATTTCATGGAGCTGTGTCTGGTAGTGTAAGTAGGCCAGATATGCCCCTGTATGGCAGGTAGGCTAAAATATAAATTACTTTATATCAATAAAAGTGAACATGTAGTTAACCCAAAATAAAACAACAATAATAAAAAGTAAAAGAGTAGAGTTGGGTTTCTCTAATAGCCAAGTTAGATTATATTGCTATTATGAATAGTATTCTGCTTGAAATGATAAAAAATCTGTTTTAGTTTTGCAACTGGAATTAGATAATTAAATTATCTGTGATTTATTTAACAAGAACTAAACTTGTCAGTTTGGCTATACTAACAACAAGTACAGACATGTAAGCAAACAACTAGAATGACGGTAAGGCAAATTCAGTTTGCCAGCAACCCAGCTAGCAGAGTCCTGGTAAAAAGTACAACAGGGATTTCAGTGCCATGCACTCTTCAATAGCAATTTATACTTTTCCCTATATTTCCCCTTTTTTAAATGATAAAGAAACTTAAATACAAAAAAATGGACTTTGGGTTTTCTTGTGTGTTAACACTGATGCCATGGAAACTATTCATTTTACAAAACTGGGGGAAATGATTCATTAAATTCTAAAAATATGTTAGGAAGCAAAACTAAGGTATTGTCTACAGTACGACCAAGCACTGATTTTCTTGAGTTGGCTGCAAGGGTGCTGTGGTTTTTCCAAGGATGCTGACCCCCTGGTACTGCCCATGGTCCCTGGTGTATAGCTAGCATAGTAAGCATAGGGATTCCTAGGTTATGTCTCATTCTTCAGAAATAACAGGCACAAAATACATTACAATGTCAATAAATGACATTATTCATACAATAGTAACAGCTACTGAAATAAATGAAAACCTCTGAGGAGGACAAAACCATATTTCCTACAAAAACACTTAATTACCATGCTCCAGTTAGATCTAAAATAAAATTGTAGTGTAATATAGGGAAAGGGGATGTAGTAAAGTACTATAACTGTTTTGCCATAAAATTAAATTATGGCTTGTCTTATAGGGATTTCTAAAGTAGATGAAGATTAGAAGCCCTTTAATACTCATGCAATACAAAGTTCAGGTGTCAGTCAAAGTATGTAAGGTTAAGAGGTAACAAGCTAGGCGTGTTTGCTTTTGGATTGTATCCTTAACACCAACTGTCATCAGGACAAGTGGTTCCTTAGATGTGAGTCTTACCAAAAGACTTCCCTTTTAGGTTGTGTGTGTGTGGGGAAGCAGCCAGTGATTTTTGTCTGCCATTTAACTGCAATGGCATGGCTCTGCACCACTAGCATAGCCTTGCATGATGGAAATACATAAATCTGGTAGTTAGTTAGTTAGTTCCTTACAGGCCCCATGGGTGGCATGCATGTGGTTAGCACAGCTCCGAGATTCCCCAATTCAAACCTCGGACTCTGTATGTCCTACCCGTGTCAGCATGGATTTACTTAGGGTAATTTGGTTTCCTCCCGCATCCCAAAGATGTGCATTAGGTTAATTGGTTACTATAAATTGGCCCATGACTAGTGTGTTGATACAACACTGTCAAAAAGTGTTATAGATGTACAGGTAATACTGATCAATACTTAAAATCATATTGACATAATCCCTAATAACTCAAACAATCAGAAAATCTTCTTAGTCATAATGGTCTTGTCCTAGTTTAACATTTTACCTTAGTGATTTATGACAAATCCCGTTTTGCTGTCTAAATCTCGTATTTAACATTTTCTTTGTAGCTTTGTTTGATGAACAGCTAAAGTAGGCTCCTAACCAGGAGGACTGAATTGAAAACTGGAATCATCTGCACCCTGCTTACTAACTATCATGATATTACATTTGGTGATAAAACCAGAAGCCTGCTTGGCATGGGGATGATTTATAAACCTGCTAGCTTGTTGTCATGCATATGCGCACACACACACTTAACTGGGCATTCACATGGAACCCCTTACTTCAGGTCATAAATCCTGCTCGAGTCTGTGTTTCCTGTTCACGTCTTGAGATCGAGGTGCTGTGATTTAAAACCTCACACATGCAGATGCTGTCAAAGTGACTGATGTGGTAACAGCGGTAGCACAACTACATAGTAAACTGAAAGCAGTAAAAGGTCATTTGAATATTAAAATGCAATACTAAGGATCTGTAAAATATTCTATTAAATATGTATTTTATTGTAAAGTTGAAATACTACTCTAAGTGACTTTATCATAGACCAATGCTAAATATATGTTAGCTGACAGCTGTCAGTAGCTTAGCACTTTTGGGTGAAGCGTTCCTTGGTCTTTAAATAATATTAGAGGAGAATGTGCAAGTTTTTGTGGCTTGCTGGAAAACAGTACCTAATTTTACTGAAATTCTACTAAATCCAGAATGTTTAGCATTTTTGATGGTAGTTGATGTTAAAACACTTAACAGGCTGAAAAACAAATGGAAATAATTGGTGCTCCTATACTGGGCATTCATTCTTTGTTTTTATGGCCTCTAGCACTGCTTCCTAACATTTGGGGCTCCTAAATTTGGCCTACCTCTTTCCAGTTTTATCTCAATAATTGCTTTTTTACCTGTAACTGCCCTGCTGGAACACTACAAACAGTGGGTTGTGGAGAGTTGAAAAGAAAACTATGTCATTATTATTAATGTAATTTTAAAATTACTGAGCCACAGAGTGGTTGACGTAGTACCTTGTTTTTTTGTAAAACATTAGGACATTTATTATCCACCATAACAGTCACACATAAATTATTTACTGCAAAACTGTCTAATACAATTATCTGGAATCCCTGTCATAACTCACCATTCATAATTTCAATGTGCAGTTCTGGGGCCCAACATAATCATTATATGCACAAGGACATGATAAAATGATACAACAATAAATTATTATCACCTCAGGTTGAGTGTGCATTTTAAGCATATGTGTGTGCGCTAATGAAAAGCACATTTCATAAATTTGGTTTGGCCTCTAACAGTCAGAGTGGTACTTGCTGCCAATGGTAGTTGCAGTTGTGCACCAGCTTTATCCCTGTTTTGTTTTTTTTTTCCATTATGGACAGATACATTTCACTCTCCTCTCGGTCACTTCAGCACGGGTGTGAATCTACCAGTTGTCACAGATGACTGCCAAATAGCTTTCCCCACTGGCATGCGAGTCTTCCACACCTGGTAACTGTTGAGTCCTGTTATAATGCAAACATACTCCTTGACCCAGTTACGAGGTGTGAGCTCCTTTACAGGTTGGCTAAGATGACAGTAATACAGAACTGAGATCCTCTAAGTGTGACAGTATTAGGAGAACGTACATAGTGTTAAGTTATGGCAGATGGAGACAGATATGAACATTTGTTGTATTTGTTTTTTTGTTTCAGTGTGACTTACAATAAAATACTGCAGAATGTCATATTTTAATGTGAAAGCATTTTTAAATAATACATTAATGAAAAGATTTTATAAATACCAATGTCAGTAAGTAACATTAGTAAGCAGCACATCCTTAGTGAATCTGAGCCTTGGATTCAGGTGTTGCTTCACATACAGTGTATAAAAAACCATAAAAATAAGTGCTATTTAAAACAATCTGATCAATGTGTTCACTTAAAAAATAATTTGTTAGAATTGAAAATCTAATTCTAACCTTTACTGTCACACTTTTCTCTGCCAATAATATAACATTCTGAAAGCATTTTATATATAAGCGTAGTGGTTTATGTATAGTTATGTCTGTCTGTGGCAATTCTTGTGGAGTGAAAATAAAACAGAATTGTGCTGTGGACTGGATCAGCTTTAAATACCCTAACAAACAGATGACTGTAATTAAGAATGACTAGGTTTTCTTCAGGTACTCTGGCTTCCTGACACATTCCAAAGGCATGCATTATGTCAATTGATCTCTCCCAAAGTGCCCCAGTATGAGTGCCCAGACCCCGTATACACCGCTAGTCCCATAAAATGGAAGGGTGGTAGCAGAAAGGACATAAAACATTTAAAAAGTCAGGTATAATATGCAGTTCTGAGCAGCTGAAAGAAGACTGACCTACTCAAAAAATTAATAAATGAATAAAAAAATACAAAAAAATACAAAACAAAAAAGACTGGGCTGACCTTAAAAAAGGTTTAGTAATTCATGAATAAAACAACTAAATTATTAGGAGAAAGTCAAGGATTAACCCCGCTGACAGGGATCCGTAGCCATATATACAGTCCTCCTATAGAAATAATCAAGTCCAATGATAGCCTTACATGATCATATAACAGTTTAAAACATATATGTTTTCTCTTTGGTCACTAGGTCTAATAATTATTTAAATTTTTATAGTTTTATAAACGTGGAGCACTGCATGTGAGGTAGATATCTTCCTTATTTTCCTTATAATTTTGTTGTTGAAGAATGGTCTCATTATAAACCATACTGGCAAAGAAATCATTTTAATCTAGTCTGGGGAAGAGCATAAGCCTATTCCTCATTAGTTCATTATTAGGCTGGTTTTATTCATACCCGTTTGTACTTCTGACCTCTTGTGTCTTAGTGGCATATAACTCATTTTCGTGTCCTAATGTGCATCTTAAAAAGCAATGTGGTGAACTTTTATGACCATTAGATGGCAGGTTAACTTCAGCCCATTGATCTCCAATAAAACACATACAAAAACTTTGTTCACCTGTTCTCTCTTTTGCATATGTACAGTATGACACTGCTATGCTTGACTTACTTTCACACAGCAAGAAGTTTAATGATATAATGTATGAGATGTTGCCATTGAGGTTTATTTTCAATTAGTCAGCGTGTATGAGTCAGGAGTCATGAGTCCAATGTTTTTATGCCACCCCAAATTATTTTTTATCACAGGTTTATTAAAACACTGACTTACTCTGACTCTCAAAGTTACTACAATATTGTACTTTCACTTTGAGTGTTAACAATAACTGCCAGGGTCCTCGTCTTAAACCAGTAAGAACCTTACTTCAGAATTGTGAAGTCCTTCCTTAGAAATGCACCTTTCTTTGAAAGTGTAAAAATATGGACTATAATAGCCTTCCATAATAGCCTGAAATTCTAAAATAGTTTAGATTGAATTATAGTGCACATATTTTAGATCTCACCAAATAAATTGTATACATGCTGTTTAATCTGATGAAAATGCTGCAAGATCTAAAAAAACTTACTGCAGGTTTTGTGAGCATTTTGATGCACATGTTGAAGAAAAATGAAATAAAAAACCCCCAAAAATCATGCATGGTTTCTTTCCAAAGCATGATAAAGAGGAGTTTGAGGATGGAATACTACTGTTTGCATATGTAGGTGATTTTCTGCAATTTATACACTGTATACACCTGAATCAACCAGTCAACTGATTAAACAGCACTTCCTTAGATAAAGTGGATTTTGAAGGGCACAGCTCTGAAGTCTTAGTGTTTAGCTGATCTAATATACAGTACCTGATGCAGCTCAACACATGTCCTGGATTGGGAACCTACTTCATGAAACCAAATCGAGAGAAACAAATATCATACGTATTATATATATATATATATATATATATATACACATATATATACATCAACATGCCTCCAGGCTTAACAGAGTACTAGCACCTCCTTTCAGTTTACAGTTTTCCCCAATAAACTTCTTATTTCACTATAATATTTCCATCACTTGCATATATATTACATATTAAAAAAACAAGAATTGTCACGATTGAATGAAAGTTAATATGTTTGAACTTAAGTGATTCTCAATATTAGATAGATAGATTTAACTTTATTGTCATTTCTCAGTACGAATACGAAATGCCAGAAGTGCAAATAGTAGCAATGTGCAAAATCAAAAGGTGCAAATATGGAAAAAAAAGAAAGAAAACTGTGCAATTACAAACAGAGTGCAAATAGTAGAAGGGTATTATATAATATATAGTATATAGTATAGTATAAAGTTTATTATAGTGAAATAAGAGGTTTATTGGGGCAAATTGTACAATTGAAAGGAGGCTCTAGTACTCCGATGGGCCTACAAAATGTGATACAGCTGGGCATGGAGCCATACAGTTTCCTTATGGTATCCTGTGTTTCAATCTATAGCAGCCCAGGTTTATTTTCCAACAACACCACTGACAAGAGAAGCCAAGTTATTGTGTTGATGTGGTTTCAAAACATTCCTGAATAGGAAATAGGATTCTAAAATGGAGGAAAAGATATACACTCTCTGTGGTTTAGACATTTACAAGTTTTGCAGCCAGCAAATTAAGACTGATACAATTTTACAACTAGCAGCGCAAGAAATTTTGGGTTAACGATCTTGCACATCATTGGCAGCTTGGCTGCGCTGGGACTTGAACTCTGGACCTTTTGTTATATAGTCTTGTGCCTTAAAAGCTGTGCCAAAGTCCACCACGCTGTGGGCTGGTGTGGGGGCCATGTCATTGCTAATCTGTCTCATAAATTTCTACTAGAATAACAGCATACTGGCAGAATATATATATATATAATAGGATAACAGTGCATTAAGAACTAATAACCAATAGTGCAATCCTCAACAGCAGTAATGCGTATCATGCTGTTTTTATCACAAGCATGTTTCCCATCATTTCTACAGGCTATTATATCATTAACAATGTAGATTCTCACCATAGACTAAACAGAAAATTAGTGAATTAAGTGTACACAATGGAGCACACATCAGAATTACAGGTCATTGGAAAGCCTGCACCACACCAGTAACTCATTCTGTGTGACCGTGTCATGCAGCAGACAGAAACAGAGAAATAAACAAATTAATGTAAAGCAGGATAATGAAAAACACAAGTCTCAATGAGAAACACAGCTTGCCAACTTTCACAGTGTTTTCTTATGTCTAACAGGAGCTCAAAAGACGAGGAGCAAGACGTGCGTATGTGTGTGTGTGTTTCAGAGAGTGAGACACAGAGAGAGAACAGAGACAAGCCTGGAATTAATAATGTGTCTTCTTGCTTGAGATGTGGTGTGTCACCGGAGGACAGCAAACCGCATCCTTCCTTCCTGGTGTGCTGGGAGAGGGAAGGGCACTCGAGGAGGTCATGCTGCCTACTTCCTGCCCAGCTCCCCTCCTTTTTCTCTACAGGGGTCAAAAGAAGCACAGCATAAGTTCTTCCAGTGTTGTGGAAGTCCCACCTATCTTTAAGTTTTCTTATACTTACATCCAATATGACTGGCACTTTTTGAAATATGTAATACATACTCTAGTTATATACAGTGGTGTGAAAAAGTGTTTGCCCCCTTCCTCATTTCCAGTTTTTTGCATGTTTGTCACACTTAAGTGTTTCGGAAAATAAATCCAATTTAAATAGTAGTCAAAGACAACACAAGTAAACACAAAATGCAATTTGTAAATGAAGGTGTTTATTATTA
>JAUZSU010014860.1:0-10992 GCA_034780255.1 Parotocinclus maculicauda
TTGTGTTGTAGATCGTTTCAAAAAAATTGTTTGCAAATTTATTTTTCAATGAACAAAGCTCGTAAGCAACAGTAGTTTTTGTTTGTACGTTCGCTATACGTGTAAATCGCACAATAAAAGTTTAATAAACATTTAATATGTTACATAACACGTCCAGTCTTGTAACATAGGGCATGTTCGTTTATTCGGACCAGCCGGTTATTAGGACCAAAACGATCGTGTCCCAATGTGGTCTGATTAACCGGAATCGACTAGAAAGCTGAAACATGAATAAGGGAGTTTGTTATTCGGTACAGTACAGACAATCTAACTGATAAAGCCACACTGTTAGCTTTGTAATCATGATCAATTATTTAATGTAGACAAAAAAAACATACAGTTGAATTAAACATGTATACAATATACACAGGCATAGCATTATGACCACTGTTTTCACACTCACTCTCCATTTTATCAGTTTTACTAACTACATAGAAGCACCTCATAGTTCTACAATTACAGACTGTAGACCATCTGTTTGTCTACATATTTCTTTCGTCCCCTTTACTCTGCTCTCTAATGGTATAGACCCCATAGGACCAGCACAGATCAGGTACTATAAGGATTATTCTCAGCAGTGCCGCGACACTGATGTGGTAAAGGTGTGTTGAAGGGATCAGACACAGCAGTGCCGCTGGAGTTTTTAAAACACTGTTTTCACTCACTGTGTACTCTATTAGACTCATCTACCATATTGGTTCACCTTGTAAAATGTAAAGTCAGAGAAAGAGTTCATCTTTTACAGTTTGTATTAGTCATCCTCTAATCCTTCATCAGTGCTTATAGCATGCTGACATTTTTGATAGTTACGTATTTTGAGTCCAGCAGTGACTGAGGTGGTTAAACCCCCCAGCAGCACTGCTGTGTCTGATCCACTCACACCAGAACAGCACACACTAACACACCACACACAAATAGTACCTACTTTAGGCTCGTCCTGTGGGGGTCCTCCGCATTAGAGAGCAAAGGGGACGAACAAAGTATGTAGAGAAACAAATGGACTAAAGTCTGTAATTGTAGAACTACAACAGAGCTTCTATATGGTAAGTGGGTGAGGGGTGTAGAAAGGGGTGTAGAACAAGGAGGTGGTCACAATGTTATGTCTGATCGAAGTATACCAATATGTATCCTTTGTGGAATACCTTGGGTATAGTTATAAAATATACTGAGTATATGAGTATTTATCATTAATATACAAAAAGACTTTCTGCTCCAATGATCAGATTTTATTTCCAAATCTTAAGGATTTAATAAAGACCAGAACATGCTAATATTAGACAAGACAAGACAAGATTTGTGATGCAGAATAAAGTAAAAAAAAAAAAAAAAAAAGTATTGTATCAATAGGGTTTGTTACCTTGTGAGGACAAACAAAGGCTTGGGGCAGAAAGTGCAGCATCGCTGTTGTAGGTTGAATACAGGTTGTCCCTGGACGGCAAGGGCTTGAAGGATTGGAGAAGGGGGTTGCTCCCCATGTCCTCCACACCACCAGGGGCAAGTAAGGCCTGCTCGGTCGGGAATACAGCAGGAACACTTTGAGCTGATAAACTGCTGCTTCCTGAAATACATACAGATGCTGGCTTGTTCCCAAAATCAATCATCAGACAGAAATCAAACCATGGAGTATTGCTGCTAAAGCAAACTAGAATGGAAACGCTTGCATGGTGTTTCCTCATAGTAAAAGCATACCAGGCTGAACAGGGCTCTTGTTGCCTTGTGAGCTTGCCCGGCTGGATTTGCTGCTTTTGCTCTTGGTGGGTCGGCGTCTACGGCCAGCCATGGTCATCGCAGGAGGGTTTACCGTGGGGGGTGGGACTTTCCCCATTCGGGCAAATAGGGCATCAATCTCATCTTTCTGCCTTGCATACAGAGCCTGACTCTCAATCATATGCCTGAAAGAACAAAAACAGAAAGAATTAGGAAATAAGCAGAACATACACACATATGACTGCAAATTTAAGAGACATTTGCTAGACACAATTTTATATTATAGCAACCTTTCCCCCTACAGACATGGTTGCCAAACTGGGGCCTAAACATCATTTTCTCTGAGGTGCACTGACTTGCACATGTTAAAATAACACACTCACTGGAAAATACTAGAAACTTAGGACTGTAGACCAGGAATTGTCTTCAAAACAGATGCAGCCAAACTTTTGTGTCTACCAACATTGGGTGTGCAATTTGTACAATCTTCTAGTGATGATTAAACACTTGTTAAACTGGTTAGTTTACCTGTAAGAAGCTCTAAAATATACATTTAGTTAACAAATGACTTTAGAAGCTTGTATGATTTTGTAAAGCTACACTGTCAAGTGTGTTTGCATAACTGGTTTTAAAATACAACAATAACATCATCATATTCATGCAGCAAAACAAGGACAGTTAAGAACTCTTCAGCCAATGTACTAATACATTTGCTTTATTTGTACCTTTGTAAATTAGCAGAACTGATGGTTTTTAATCAGGTGGTACAAACTCATCATGGAAAAGTTTAGTTCTCCTTAGGTGGTTCTTAAAGTTTCTAACTAAAATATCCCCTATAAAATCTTGGTGGAAAATGCAGAACACAATGACCATATAAAGTGCTACAAAGCAAACATGTTCCCAGTTCTTTTTGGCATAGCTGAACAGTAAATGGGAGTGAAACCTACTTCTCGCGCAGCTTGCTGATCTCATGCTTGAAATTCTCATCTTCAAACTCGGAGTCATTATCGCTGCTGAAGTAGGAGTTAAAGGAGTTGTTCATGCTAGCCAGGCTTTTGGCATCAGGACTGAACGTGGAGCCATTGCCCATGGTTGGGTGCGTCTGAGGTGACCCTGGATATGTTGTAGTCTCTGGAGCAGGATCTGGTGGCTCATCAGATGCTCGACTTACTGAGAAACGGCCTACTCTGGTATCACTGTTGGTGCTGACTTGGAAACGACCAATCATGATGGACTGGCTTGGGGGCACTGGAGGGAGACCGTCTAAGGAGTCCTCCCTTTGCTGACATTGCAAAGGAGAGGAACCCCTGTGTAGTGTGTTCTCAGGACTGGAGAGACTAGATGAGGCAGAGGAGGAGGTGGATAAAGAGGTGGTAGATGATGATGATGATTCACTAGAGGTTGTAGGAGGCAGCGGAGAGGCATCATCAGCTGCAAGTGAGACCTAAAGAAAGAAGAAAAAAACGGGCATCATCAGACATTAAACCAATTCAAAAGTATGGATATGATAGATGAACTGTGAAGTCACATTTGTGAAATTGCCTCAACCAGGACTGAAGTTATAAAATTATTATAATGAGTAATACCTGGAATCGGCCCAGCTGAAAGCCTCCAGAAGTAGTTGTAGCTACGGGATCACCATCCAGAGAAAATGCAACTGAAAGAGTCAATTATTGAAATAAATAAAACAAGAATGGGATGGATATTGAAAGACTACTAAAATCACAGCAAAGTGTTTTCTGAAAACACACATTAAAACAAATGACATTCTTATTACTGTAAAAGTGACATCATGTAACACTTAAGATTTAACTGTAAAATGGTTATTGTCTTTTTTTTTTCATTTTTGTTTAGATTCAGTGAAATAGGCAGCACACACCTGGCTGCCCTCCAGCAGACATCCCGGTATGAGAGGACTACAGGAAAGAGAAAAAGGATGAGGATTATAAAACATGACATGCAGTCACATCTAGGAGTACACTGGTGAGGCGTAATACTTCACACAAAATGTTGACACTTTACTGCCTTCCTTGTTGTCAAGCAATCATGGCCCATGGCTGTCACTGATTTAGGACGTTTTAGTTATCTGGTAATTTGGTTTTTATGTTTAGTAGGTTTAATATTTATGGTATTATGTTTATATACACTGCTCAGGAAAGATGTTTCAAACTGCTCCAGCATAGGGTACCAATACGGGGCTGATTTTGTATGGCCTGGGTGCATATCCATCATCCAGTGGCAGAAAGAAATTGTCTCTGCAACTCTGTTGCATTGCTGTACCTGCTCCTTCTTGCTAATAAGGTCAACTAGCGGTCATCGCTTGCTGTTGTGGCAGATGGGCAGCCCTGCCCTAGTCTTCTTCGTACTTTCCAAGTCTCTTGAACGCAAAACCACAGCCTGCTAATCACTCTTTGGGATGTTTCAAGTGCTGTTACCACTGTTGTCTGTGTTTGACTTTCTTCAAGACGTAGCTCTTCAAGCTTCAGATTCAGGCAAATCGTGTTGCAGAGGCATTACAAGGGCTGGGAAATTACAGAATGTGCACATTTAAGATCAGGGAATGTTCAGATTCTCCAGCACTTTCAATCTTTTATAAAGTGGATGTTCACAAATTAAATAGAAGTTGTTTTTGCATCTCATTTGCATTATAGAGCAGCTTTATTTTACTTGTTGCTTGCTTTTCTTGTATTCTTGTTTAATACAAAAAAATATCAAATGCTTCTTTTTTATTGCTTTGTATTCATTTTGAAATATCCCCTAATTTTTGTGAGCAGTGTATGTAAAAGTTATGGTGGTCAGATACCAAACTGATATTAAATATTAAGGCGCGATATTGGATGCTTTTTTCCCATTATTGCACAAGTCAGGCAGACAATAAATAAACAATACCTCAACATGTAATTATTATTGTCTTTTAAGTAAGATGGGTGTCCAACAGGCTATATTCTTCTCGTGCAATATACACTCACTAACATTTTATTAGGCACACCTTACTAGTGCAGGGCTGGACCCCTTTTTGCCTTCAGAACTGCCTTAATTCTTCGTGGCACTCATCAAACAAGGTTCTGTGACTATGGTCACAGTAACGGATAACCGCATTGTTGTAGACTATGCAAAGAAAATTTCCCCCACACTGTTACACCACCATCAGACTGAACTGTTGACATAAGGCAGGATGGATCCATGCTTTCATGTTGTGTATGCCAAATTTTGACCCTACCCTCTGAATGTCACGAGAGAAATTAAGACTCATCAGACCATCCAATGTTTTTTCAAGTTTGATTGTCCAATATTGGTGACCCTGTGCAAATTGTAGCTTTAGTTGCCTGGTCTTGGCTGATAGGAGTGGCACCTGGTATGATCTTCCACTGCTGTAGGTATGTGTTGTGCATTCAGAGATGCTTTTCTGCATTACTTCGGTTGTAATGAGTTATTATTTGAGTTCCTGTTGCATTTATATCAGCTCAAACCAGTCTGACCCTTCTCGTCTGACCTCTGCATCCATAACTTCCGCTCACAGGATATTTTCTCTTTTTTTAGACCACTATGTAAACCCAAGAGAACACTATGCAAAAAATCCCTGTAGATCAGCAGTTTCTAAAATACTTAAACTAGCCTGTCTAGCCAGCAACCATGCCACATTCAAAGTAATTTAAATGATCACATTTCTTCTCATTCCCCATTCAGTTTTAACTTCAGCAGGTCGTCTAGACTATGCCTACATAACCAAATGCACTAGGATGCAGCCATGTGATCAGTCGATTAGATATTTGCCAGATCAAGCCGTTCAGAACAGGTGCACTCAATAAGGTGGCCAGTGAATGTAGAGCAAACTATACTGACTGCATGCACTCGTTTAAAAAGGTGCTTTATACAAGAACCGCACAGGACTTTCAGCCTCCTGCCTATTCCAAGTTATCCATTATCTACCTGATACGCAGAACCACTAACAGAGACAGTCTCAGGGCTCAGAGCCCTTCTCAGCTGGGCATCCAGATCCTCCAGGGGCTGCTGAGACTGAGGAACATCCCAAATAATTAGTCACCCACAACATACAATCAAAAATCACTGCTTACATCAATTGCATAGAAATAGTAAATGCCCTGCAAATGTTGTGTTTCCAATAGACTCTATTTACATTTAGATTAAAGCATTAATCTATTAAAAATTTGAATTAGAATTTTAATCTCTTATGACACTCATGTACAACTTTCTCTGGTGCTAACAAATTAATGTAGGGCTCTGTGTGCTGCAGGGGGAATAAAATCAGACTGGCTCTGTCTCTGACCAGACTGCAAATAAAATTAAATATACCATAAAATGAACACTCTAAAAACTCTTTAATCTTGCCCTCCCATTTCTGCACTACTTGAGGAGAAAGCCATATACAGACCAAGGGAAAAAGAGCAGCCAGTGTTAATAACAATTAAGTTCCTAATGTGGTTGACAGGAATGTGATGCCATGCACAGATACAATACTGATCTGATCAGCATGCCTCAGTTGTTCTTAAGGGCTACAGGACGGAAAGGTGGCACATAATAAGGTAGCCTGAGATACAACAGTGTGAAAAAGGCAGGAAACAAACAACAGTAATAGGCAGAAAAAATGCACCTGAGTTAGACAAGGTCCCGGGAAGAGGGGCGCGTGTTCGGTGGGTGGCGTGCCAGCCTGCTCGGAGCCGACAGGCAACACCTGATGAGGCGAAGATGGAGATATATCACAGCACTTAGTAAAGTGTGAAAGCAGAAGGGCCAATACAGGCCGCATGCAGTTCACAAAAGAGTATGGCTCACCCATAAAGCCCACTGGATAGTGATACCATTAAGCATGCCGATTAAAAAATGATGCGTTACAAATGCTAGGCTTTTATTCTTTTGGTTATAGTTTTTATTTGTATTTAGTGTACGTAACTGTGCAGCAGTAACTCCATACTAATACAGTTCAGATAAAAAAAATTCGATAGGATAACACAAATACAACATGCTTGTTGGGTAGAATGCATGGTTATGCATTAAACGAGTTAAATAGCCACAAACACTCATTCCACAAGAAGTTAGTAGGTTTAAAGAATGAGAGTAACAAAGTCAGAGAGAAAACAAGTCTTCCCTTCTACTCAGGTGAAAAATTAAGTATTATATACTACAGCTAATGATAAATGATACAGCTAATTTTATTTCAGGTTTAAAGACCTACATGGGCAAAACGGTGCTCACTTACCGACATTCTGGATAATGGCGTTTTGGAAGGGGTGCTCTGGCCATAGCTGGTAGGCGTGCCACTAGGGGTGGTTAAAGGGGAGCCAACTGGTAAGCTGGTGGGTGGGAGAGGGGTACTAGTAGGGGAGGATGTACCAGCTACAATGGGCTCTGTGCCACTTGCATCAGCCTGGGTAGTGGAGGGGCCACTTCCTAGATCCATAAAAAGAGAGCGCAGCTTTTTGTCCAGGGCGTGGATGTCATCAATGCCGGGGGTTTTGCACTGTGGATCACCTTCACAATCTGCGCAGTGAGAATGGCTCTGGTTGGGCAGTGTTGAGGGCTGGGGCTGATTGTGAACTGGAGTAGGTTGCACCGCAGGGATGCTGCTGGTCAGAGGCTGCAGAGTGGGAACCTGGGGCAAGGTGGCAGTGGTTGGGAGTGAGGTGTTGACAGTGGGGTCAAGCTGAGGAGTCTCAATGGGCATTGTGGGGGTAGTAATAGGGGCTACAGTGGAAGAAATTGCAGGTTGTTCAGTGGTTCCACCATGAACGTTGTTTACACTGATGTTGGATGTGGTATGGGCAAGCGGAGGTATTGTACTAGGCACTGCAGCACTGATGGCAGTAGGTACAGGGACTTTAGGCACAAGGAAATTGGCAGTAGGGGCTGAGGAGGGCAGTGCTGAAAAAGGTGGAGCTGTCTTACTGGTAACTGTGGAGATGACAGCCTGACCGACAGGATGGGAGACTACTATAGGAGCAAGTGAGGTAGGAGGAGAGGAGGTGGAGGGGACTGAAAAAGGAAGAGCAGCTGGCTCTGAGGACAGGATAGGTTGAGATAGAACATTGGTAGTGGATACAGGCAGGGAATTTCCTGCAGGTAACAGTGGAGGAAGACAGAAGTGAAGATTAGCAGGTGCTGTACTTGGTCCAGGGTCGTACATGCCCTGGCGCATTTCGGCAAACGCCTGCTGCAGGCTGAGGGCAGAGGCAGACTGAGACAGACCCATGGCAGGCACTCCTGTTGCTGAAAAACATACACAAATACAAGTTGAGTGGTAAAAACAAAAACAATAAATAATCTAGGAAGTCCACAGTGGAAAAATCTTAAACAGATATGAAAAACCAATTCCAAGTTGTAATAGAGAGGAAAAAGATCAGTTTTGAACATTAACAGTTGATTGCAGCGGTTTAATTACGCTCCCACTGTGAATATGTTTTGTTTTTTTTACAGCCATTTTCTGACTTGTCAACACACTTTTCTCTTAAAACAGTTTCCATAAATGGAAAAATGCTGCTTTAGTTACATTGCGTTCCTCAAAAATTTCTACACATGCCCATAATTGTGGCATTATACTGCGCAAAAAATAGGGGATATTTAAAAATAAAATTTTATTTAGCGGATTTTTCCTCTCCAAATATACTTTAACTAAAGGTTGGATGTCCTTATCTTTGTAAGATTTTCTTATAGTCGTTTTTACTTATATTTACCAGAGGTGTCAATAAATCTGAAGGGACAAAGTCCAGATGATGTGTAATTACACAAGGACATTAGCTTACATGGTGCAGGTGGTTGAGCTGTGGCTTGGACTGTGTTGAAGAACTGCTCTTTCAATCTCGACTCGGGCACAGGACTAACAATGAACCTGCGGCCTGCTGAATGCACCACCTGCATCGAACTTGCACCAGCACCTGAAGAGCAATTACATTTACTTTCAATTTATGTGCACTTTATTATACCACAGAAATACAGATATTAATCCATGTGATGTGCTGATATTCTGGGGTTCTACCTGGCTGGAGATGTGGAGAGTATGAAGTAGAAGTCTGCTGTTCAGGGTTGCTCACAGCCTACAAAAGATGAGCATGAGGGCAAGAGATGCCACTTTTTAACATTCAAGAAAAATTCAATAGGCAAAGATTTCTAAGCTTCTACAATGCCCTACCAATCAAATTCTATTGGCTTACAAAATATTTCATTTTTGAGGTAGAATATAATGAACATGATACTAATACGTAGTAGGTCCTAAGACACACTTTGAATATGGGTCATATGCTTACAGATTTGACTAATATTTCAAGTCAAATTTCTTTATTGCATTTGGGGTCCAAATAAAAAAAAAATGGTTTCACGTTATAACTGATTTGACCACACGATGGTATTCTGTATGTTTCTTTTTTTTTTTACCGACCACATACCTACACTAACCACTAAACAGGGTGCTTTCAATACTGGATTACAGCAATAGCATAAAACTAAATCAACATCTGTTACAGCATCATTACTAAAACAATTACTCCAGTATGGAGTCAGTACCTGGCTGCCTTCCCTTTCAAGCCCTCTTTCATCTGCAGTTTCGATGACCTCCCGAACCTGTTCAATAAAAGACTCCCGCTCACTCTCCAGAATAAACTCACTGTTAACCTGGCAAGTGAACAAAACATTGACAAATACATTCATATATTAAAACCATTGTAAAAATACAAAACGCACAATTTCAAATAAGAATATAATCTACCACTGAATAAAGTAATTACATTCCATAAGACATAGCCTCAATTAAATTAATACATTTATGATGCCTGATACAACACTAAATTAAGTGCAATAAAATCCATTTTCATCATAACCCCTACATTGTGTTGGATGTCCCTTGATTTTTAATTGTATTTCATCTTAAACAGTTCTGGCAGATCATTTGAAGCTGTAATGGCCATCTGGTCAGAAAATTTAAACAAAGTGGTAAACCCTGGAGAAACGCAATCCCATGACAATAAACAATATATAAATTTACCATAATCTGAGCAATCTCCTCTGGATTATCTCCATCCAGGTCAAACTTGAAAGTCACCATTTTCCTGTTGTGTGTTTCCAGCTGGCACTCAGCAACTCTATCACCCATATTTGAAATCTAAAATCCAACAATAGAAGCACAGGTTGACATCTGCAAACATTTGTTATAGTTATGTCAAGGCATATACACATTTATAGACTTCATACACCTATGTAACTAAAGAAGTGGTCAAACATATCTTTAAGGTAACATAATATAAATGTACCGTACTATAACACAGTTGTTCTTGAAACATAATCTATTTTCAATGCACTCTCCAAGTTTACTGCCTCAAGTGTTTATATCCCTTCCTCTGAATCGTTTGTTTCAAACAAAGTTAAAAATATGTTATTAATAGCGTTACTTTTGTTCTTTAATAAGAAATTGTGTATATAACATGTCTGTGTTGCCTGCTGCTGTCAGAATTCAAGTGGCAATAATTTATGTTAATGTTATAATATTCGAGTATTGAATAATTGGTCATTAACAGCATTACCATGCGAGTGGCCCTTAGTGGTTCGGGAAATGTTGACTTTATTCCCTACATTCTAAATCCAACTGAGTGCACTATTACTCTACAGGGAATAGAACTGTTGAGAGTAGTAAATGATTTAGGACACTCACTCACCAGCCTTTCTCATTACAGTGACAGCATGTACTGTCATGTAAACACAATAAATGTCACTGCACAGTTCATCAACATTCTTGGTACATGGGATAGCAGCTTGCACATACTGTCCTAATAAAAGTACCTAATAAAGTGAGTACTGTTCTGAGATCTTATGGGTTTTAAACCCACCGCCTAAGCAGGACTCCATCAGAGAAGCTGTAATAAACAATATGGAGTGGGTACAGAAAGTATTAAGACCTCTTTACATTTTTTACTCTTTGTTTCATTGCAGCCATTTGCGAAAATCAAGTTCATTTTATTTATCATTAATGTACACTCAGCATCTTGACAGAAAAAATGTAGAATTACATGTAGACATGTAGAATTTTTTGTAAATTTATTTAAAAAGAAAAACTGAAATATCACATGGTCATAAGTATTCAGACCCTGTTGTGACACTCCTTTAACTCACAAACTATCCATTTCTTCTTATCCTTTTTGAGATGAATCTACTCCTTCACTGGAGTCCAGCTGTGTTTAATTAAACTGATTGGACTTGATTAGGAAAGGCACACACCTGTCTATATAAGACCTCACAGCTCAC
>JAUZSU010014889.1:0-10991 GCA_034780255.1 Parotocinclus maculicauda
GTGCAAAATGTGTGTAATACTGCTGTGGAAAATATTCAATATCAACTAAGGACATACATGGAAATGATATGATATATAATATAATAAATATATAGTATTATATATATAGTATAATATAATTAATATATAGTATTAACTAACCAGCAGCTTGGTCGACGGTGAAAGCACTGCATTATGGCTGTTTGGAACACATGTTTAAAGATGTGAATTATTTTCCCCATACAATCAAGAAACAGTACTTTGGATTAGCAGTGGACTTCACCACATGTCCAAAGTATTTGAGACCCAAAAACTGAATCTCCAAACCATATAATGGAATAGGCTTTTTCAATATTAGTATTTCATTCCGTACACTATTTATAGCATAACAGTGATTGAAATATAGTTATTGCTGGACTATGGGTAATGCAGCTGCAGTGTCTGCTGTGATAAACCAATAGCTTTGGGTCACTTGGAGCAAGCAGATGTTTATTCCAGAGTGATAACAGCATGTGTTGACACGGTTTTCCTCACTAATCTGGCTAATTAAGCACTTTGTTAAATAATACAATAGCAAAAGCTGCACAGCTGGTGAATAGTAGTGCACCAGGCAGATTCAATGTCTCTACAGTTTAGTGCTATTATAAATTATTCATTAGTTAATTGTCTTGGTCTGTTGATATTACGACAGATCAGGAGATCACTCAAAGAATAATAATTTAATTGTTGGTTAGTTCTTAATTAATGACTACTTGCCTGTGGCACGGCAGAGTTTTATTAAAATCATGTTACCGTTTGTGAAAAAGCTTTCTCTTTGCTTTTGCTGAAGTAATTACTTTGTCATTCTGTGATCACCAGGATCACCTGCTTTTAATGTAGCCTTTAGGAAAAAAAACATGGGCACTTATATTTTATAATTTTGTACTAGACCTTTTAAGATCTGTGCTCTTTGTAATTAAGTTTTTGGCTGAACATTGATTTAAAAAGGATGTCTCTTGTTTTATCCTTCATGCAAAGGATCCTGTACTTTGTGTTTTATTGCGGTCAAATTTGTGACAGTTATGTTAATGACCCCACTGTGTTTGATCTTTTCAAGAACAGTATGACGCAATATCGTAAAAGTAAACTATCATTTTCCCCTCCGTTAGGTGATAATATTGGTGTAGTAAATTTAAATCAGGGGTTCAGGAGAATGCTTGAAGGCAACCATATAGTTAACACAATTTATTGTTGCTTATTTTTCAATATTTTAATTTGCTATCATAAAGATAAACTCTGTTGTGATATTTAAAGAGCTAATCATTCTAGTTAGCATGCTACTTAGTATGTAAGTGAAGTACATAAGCATGCTTTGCGTTGTTATTTTGTGTTTTACAATACGTTACAAAGGTGCAAAACATTCAAGTGTTTGGCAAATTTATCTTGCAAAGCTAGTTTTGGAACATTGTGTAACTCCTTGTTGTGGTCTAGGATGTGTAAGGGTTATTTCCTAGGTTTGCCTCTCCATTGTTTGTTAATTCACCATCTAGTTTATTTTCTAGATTTAGTTTTATTTTTGACATGAGCGCACCAGCTTTGTTTTAGAACATTTTGAAACTTTAGCTAGCTTGCTGTGGTTTGGGCTTTTTCCTCAATTACTTTCTACACCTTTACCAGAATTAAGTTTTATTTGTGATTTAATCTAACTTAAACATACTTGCTTTACGTATCACAATAACGATGGGACATCTAAGCTAGTTTAAATACATTTTAATACTTGAAACTCCAATGAAACTTGAAACTACATGAAAGGTCTGTATTTGTGATTTGATGCAATTTAGAAATGTAGTGTGTATATTTAAACACTGTTGCCTAAATCATGTATTCATTTAGCCACAGTGACACACAGTTGAATATTCCCTAAGACCTGTTCGCACATCTTTATTGTCCAACTCACTTAAGAGAGACAATCTACCTTTCACACACAAACCTGAAAGTCTTAACATCCTACCTAAGGCTTTAGCAGTTTCTTTTATTTGCATAGACATTTTCATAGTTTCTCTTTTTGCAGCTTTCTGACTGATCAACTAGAGACACACAATGTCTATGAAACTAATTTCTCTCTATGTGGGTTATGCACAGATTTAGAAAATTGATTGATACCAGCTAATTATGAGAAATTCGATTACAGATATAAGATCCAGATCTCTTCCAGTTCAGATTATGGCAGTTACATGACTACTTGAATAATCAACTGCAGAAATCCCACAACAATTGGATTATTATACACATGTAAATGTTCTTAATGAGACTAGTGACCTTCTTACACCTTCCAGACCCTAATTTCAAGTGGTGTCAGTTTGGCTATCAGCAGGCCTGGATAATATCATGCTATTTTATATCCTGTTATTGGATTGAAAGTTTTGATGCATTATTTATTCAAATACTTTTGCCTAACTTATTTTATTCTAAATTTTATTTAAATCTTATTTTGTTTGAGCATTTTTTTTGTCCTATACTGTATGTAACAGCATCGTTTGTACCTGTTTGAATATTGCAACATTTGGGTTGTGAAGACACTACATGTGAAGGAGAGTGAATGTAAGTGGATGAGACAAACATGACATCTACCATGTCAACATCTACCTAGCTACAAGCTGTTTTGATTAAACTCAGACCTTTTCATAATTAATATTGTTGCAATTGCCCGATTTTGTCTGGTTAGATCAGGCAAAGATTAGTAGTGATAGGTTTGAAAAGATATTGGAAGGCTAGATCACGTGATTTAATGTAACTGGAGTCACATTTTCTTCTAATACCTTGGCCACATTGTCCATCTTGACAGCATCTAGCGTTGTTCTCAATTACCTCCAGTTTGGAAGGTCATTTGGATGAAGTGTATTTCTAAAAACCTTCTTATTTAGCACCCAGAAACTCCCACTTCTGCCAGGGTAACCATAAATCCTATACTATATGTATAAACTTAATTCTATTATGTTTGTCATTAAGCCATATAACAATATACTGTATATTTGATGCCACTTCAACATTGAAAAAAACTTTCCCTGTTGTCTTTCCTGGCCAGTTTTTTAAGAGATGCCGGCTCTTTCACTATTTGATTCCATACACAGGAGGAACAAAAATTAAATAAACAACATTGACTGCATTGACGTTAAGCGACAATTGACATAAACTGAAATCAAGTTCTCATAGTTGACTTGTTGAATGTGGGAAAAAGGTTTGAGAGTGAATGCCTGAGTGACTCAAACAAACAACATTTCCATAATGCCCAGATTACTGGTGTGTGGGGTGCTCTGTCGAAATTGGTGTGTATCTACCGAGTAAGGACAACCATGAACTGGCATCAAGGTGCACATGGCTCATCAGTGTGCATGGGCAACAAATCCTATCCTGTCTGGTCCAAATGGCCAGAATATATAAAGAGGGTCATTTTTTTTAATGTGTTTTTTTGGTGGTGCAAGAAATTAGTTTTGTCGTCTCACTGCTATACCTGTGAGGGGTTAACTTGTCCCCCCTTTTTTTCTGGTACTCTATAGTTTCCTCCCACATTCAAAAGATATACAGTAGATTAATTAGGCTCTAAATTGACCCAGTGTGGATGTGTTTGACTAGTATCTTATTTAATTAAACAATAAACAACACACAATTAATGTGAATTGTACATTTTATGAAGTAATTGAAATTGTATTAAATGTGAAATGTGAACTGTAAGTATGGAAATTAGTAGACGCAGATATCAGAGGTGCTTTAATCCCCTGTTTTTCTGAACGAAGATGCAGGAAAAGAGTTTTAGTGTATTTTGAAATTTCTCATTTGTTTTACAGATGGAGTGATGAAAAGTGCTGAATTAGTTAAACCTGCATTTGGCTGTCAGGTGATCATTCAGTCGGAGCAGGAGAGACAGATGATGAAGCTCTACAGGCGGGAGGAGAAGAGAGAGAGGAAGAGGGAAAGAAGAGGAGATGACTGGGAATCTACTGAAAGCAGTTTGCATTTTGACCCAAAGGAGCTGAGACTGCAAAGGTAAATGCCCAGAACCTCGTTTTTAAAGAGGTGTGGAGAATGATTGTAATTTCTTAAAAGTTCTTATTAAGTATTAATTCAGTGTCTGTACAGATGAAAATATCCTCCTGATCTAACCTGTTCATTAATTCATTTATTAAAATAATCAATTTCTTCTTCTACACTGTGTTTAGTTTACTAAACTGTGAAAGTACAGTAAAACTGTTTTGTTTTAATTTACAATAATGTTCAACAACAGTCAAAAAATAGCACTTTATACAGTGCTGCAATTTACATTTTATTGTAAAGTGTATAGACAAAAATTAAGCTACATAAATCTAGAGATTTATAAATGTGTATAAGTTTAGTAGCATAGTAAATGTGATGTTCCTATCAAATGCGTTAACTGTATTAGTAGAGCTATCTGTACTGAAGCCCAGGCCAAACTAAAAAAAGTAACCAGAAAGTTCCCCCATGTCACTGTGTTATGCTACCATTTTGGAAAGCAGGTGCCACTTTGAATATACAAGACCCGTTAGCATTATAAAATAAAGAAGAAAAACAAAGAAAAAATACTCCATATACCCTAACATTTACTGTTCAACCCATCAGGGTTTGATTGTAGACAAACTGCATGTCTGTGCAGGTAAACACAGAATCTAGATTTCTGTCTTTATGCAGTATATCATTTTTATATAGTGTATGTTTAAGGCAAAACTCGGGTACCTCAGGTGTTTTTTTCCTTAGTTGTTAACTGATTTTGACCATTAGAGTTTCATTATTCTTTTGAAATTTGGTGCAGATATGGCAACATATCTTTCTTATTGTGTTGTAACAGTACACATATTACTTCTCTCAGATTATATATAAATCATTACAGACATTCTGAGTGTGTATATGTTGAAACATTTTGACTTGTTTCAGATTTTAACTAGAGTAAAATCTGATTTAACAGTTCTGTACATTGTCACCCACTTAAAGGCAGCCAAATGGGTAATTTTGTGGAGACCCATATACTTAAAAAAGTAAGAATTTGATTACTTAATGTTTAAGTTTGCATATTTAAGTGAGATTATTGGCTGATTGCAAAGCAGAAATCTGAGAAATTTATTGAGTTTTACCCTCGACATTTGCCGGATTATTAAGTGCAGGTAAATGTACTCAGCACTGCATAATAACCAATCCACTTTTCCCTTTCTTCTGACGTTTTTCCCATTCAGTCTGTCTTTTTGTTCCCAGTGCTGCCTCTCTCCATATAGAGCCTGCTGTAATAGTTAAATCAAAAACTAATCTTCTTGCTTCTCACAGATAATTCACCCAGTGTACTTGGTTTCACAGACTCGATATTTACATTTAATCATTTAGCAAATATCCTTATCCAGAGTAACTTTCAACTAATGCACTGCAACAACCCAGGTAATTTTAAGGGCCTTTTTCAAGAACCCAACAGTGGCAGTTTAGCAAATGTGGGATTTCAACCCTGGACATTCTGGTCCCTAATCCAATACATCAACTTGCTGCTACAGTCTAACAATTACTTTATCTCTAATTTATATATCAGAATGTGTAAAAAATGGTTAACTGTGAAGGTTTGTAGTGACGCTTTAGTGTTAACCATGACTTAAATTTAATTTGATAAATTTGTAATGTTATTTCATGATTTCTGCTTGTCCTTTGTTTGCCAGTTATTTTTCCATCACTGCATTGTTACTTATTTAAGATGTAGTGTTTCATCTTGGCGGGGCTTTTTAATTGATATGTGGACAAATAGCCGCAGTTAGTAGATAATAAACACACAAACTGCTCACTGTGCAGGCACTGTAGCTCTTTTTCTCAAAGGAGTTATAAGAAAGTAAAGAAAGTGTTTTCTTTATTCACTTTATGGAATGACCTAATGTATCTAAAGAAGATACTTACTAAATCAGTGGCACTAGGGACGCTCATTGAAATCAGAGTGCGGGAAATGTTAAGTACTGTTGTTTTACAACACAGCGGGCAACAGTTGAGTGGGTTTTCCATTCATAGGAAGGGACATTTACAGCTCGGTTACTATGAATCAGAAGTTTTTAGTCCCATGTTTACATAAGCAGTATTTTTGTTAGACTTGCGAAGTTACATTGCTTCACAACTATTACTCAGATAGGTCTTGTTTTGTTTCTTTTTTTTCAAACTATGTATGAATGTAATCCTTAAGTATTTCAAGACAATCTGTTGAATTCCAAGCTAAGAATTATGATAGGGAAGAAAGTTTATTTATGTAACTTTAAAAATGCCATGGTTGGTGCAAGATGAGCTGTTCTAGTACATCAGAAACTGTCAATCTCTGGATCATACCACATCCCAACAGAAATTCTCTAAGAGAAAATGCCTTGTTGATACCAGAGGTCAGAGGATGATGGTCAGACTGGTTTAACCTGATTGAAAGGCCACAGCAACTGCATAATTCTGATCAAAATCTCTGGGAAATTTTCCCAGCATTTTAATAAATGTATGCTATGAAGAGTTGAGACAGTCAGTTCCATAGGCAAAAAGGGGTCCAACCTGGTACTAGCAAGGTCTACTTAAGAAAAGTGACCCGTGCATGCATGCATGTTCTAAAAAGGACCTAATGACGACAACAACACTGACTTCTAGGGTAACGAAACAATGAAATGGAGAAATAGTTACATAGTTTTCTTATAGAGAAATCAAAAGATGTTTAATTGGAAACCCAAACTAACTTGTCTATGTGTTCACTTCTAAAATACCTTCTGACTTCTGATTTTTTCCTTACATGCTTTGCTTTCTTTTTGTACTGCTGTATCAACCTGCAGTGTTACGTTTTTGCTAATCGAGTCAGTCTTCACTTTCAGGCCCAGCCTTTTGCGGGGTTTTGTTTTGGTCAAATCTGTTGGTCTTGTTTTCCCCTTTTTGATGACTGACATTTTTGTTCTTCTTAAAGTAAGTTAAGCACCATTCTCAACTCCCACTAGTAATATATCACTTCACTTCTTATTTGCATAATCTGTGATTCACTTCAGCGGTTACACGATTTCTCCAGTTCTCAATTAAAGGCGATGACTAATAAACATCAGCTCTTGCATTTTAGGCTTACAATGTAAGGGGAAACGTATTGAGGCCAGATGAATACTTATTCCAGATTTTTTAGGGTGTGGGGGAGCGCAATAGACACTGCTCTGGATATGTATTTTTCAACAAGACAATGCAGTACAAAGCATATCAGAACAAGTTGGGCTGAATTATGCAAATTTCTTTCAATCTTTTTTTGAGGAGCATTGTTTTTTAAACCACCTGGGTTTTCTTAAACTTTTGTTGACAAACTGGAGATCCTATGGCCATTTTGCTCCTCATCAGCCTTTCCTGAAAGCTTATTTGGTACCAATTCGTGATAACAATCACTTGTTGACATCACCTGCTTGGATTCCTATCATTGAATTATTCTCTCCCCTCATTATTAACCCTACATTTTATTGAATTGTGTTGCAGGCTTTAAATGCTGTAATTGACGATTATTAACAAATAAAATTTTAAAAAGATAAAGCATGAACTATCTTGGGTTTACACTGTCTGGAAAAAAAGTCGTGTTCTTTTTTTACTGTGTACTATTGATATGACGACACACACAATTGTGTGTATGTGTGTACATGTTTGCGTGTGTAGGGAGCAGGCTTTGCTGACTGCACAGCGTTCTCCAGTGTTGGGCCGTCAGAGAGAATATGAGCGTATTCACTACCCTCATGTCTATGATGCATATGGTGAGGCAACCAAGACCTCCGCCTTCATCGGTGGGTCCAAGGTAAGATGATGATTTTTGTCTGACAGCGCAGCTGAAATTGAAACTTTACATCCCCTATAAAGCTCTGTAGCTCATCTTTATCTCTTTATTATATTTGCACATCGTTTCGTATTCTCGCTGACTAGATTATCCATAGCCTAGTTTTATAAGCCTGTTACATAATAGCTTCGTTTTAATTCCTAGCAGACACTATTGCCAACGATTTGCATAAACACCTTTTAGTGGTTGGAAAAACAGATGGTATTTAGCAGGAGCACTAAGGACCCTGGGTGTCTGTGTGTGAAAGTGTTATGCGTGTCATTATTTGTCTTCTGTCAGACCTCTCTCAGCTTCTATCAGCTTATGTGAACATATATAAGTTGGAACCTAAAAGTACAGGTTAGACTAACCTGTTTGAGCAGTTGCAGTATGTTTGAACCTGTGGATCGTAGTGGTTTTGTCTCTTTGCTTGCTGGTAAATTGTAATTTTTTGCCATAGTTGCTGCTTCCTGAGGGCATCAAGAGGGAGAATAATAAGATGTTTGAGCAGGTCGAAATCCCACCCAATGAACCCATGCCCATCGGTTTCCAGGAGAAGCCTGTGTACATCTCTGAGCTCGACGAGGTGAGTGTGTTCCTACTTCTGTCCCATGCTGCCCTTACAAGTGCGGCTGTGTTCAGAGTACTTGTAAACCGTTTATATGGCTTCAGCTCTCTCTACATGCATATCTATTGCACATAGTTTTGGCATCCATATTCACTGGAAATGCTTTTACTCACTTATTTTGAAATGGTCTGTCTTTTTCTTTTGCCTTTGAGCAACTGCTCATTTTAATTGAATGCCTCTTTATTGAAATGCCTGAACACTTCTTGAGAATTGACGAATGTTATTCAGTATAGTGAAGTTTATTGACATTGCTCTGTAGAGCATCACCGCAAGGCAGCCATATATACTTTGTCATTAAGCCATTGCACAGCTTAACAGATTTAACTGAGTAAAACAAGCGTACTTTTTCAATTTTAAATGTAGGCTTTTGAATAATTGGTGACCGCCTACAAAAAAACTACACATTCCATTCAGTTTTTTTTTGTTTGGCTTTATTGCAAATCAATAGGCCACAAATATGACACACAAGTTTGTTAAATAGCTGAACACACTGTCTTCATGAAGCATACCACATGCTAATTAAATTAAGTTATTTTAATGAATATTATTTCCCCCACATTGAGTATAGGGAAAAATGATAAAATAAAAAGTTTGCATTTAGTACAATTAGTAAGAAAGCGGCATGAGTAAAAAGTCTTCTGCTCCTAAGTTTGGTGCCTTTTAAAATATACTAAAAAAAAAAAAAAGGTTTTTCATTATATTCTTCTGAAATATTTAATTGTATGTTAATTGTTATATTATAGTGTTATGAGCCCCAGGCATCTCAGGGCCATCATTGTTACGGCTTGTGTAGTGTTTCTCAGTCCTGACCCTAGAGCCCCTTACTTTGCACATGTTAGTGTCCTGTTTAAATACACCCACCTTAACTCAGTAATTGGTTTGTGAATGAACCTTATAATTGCATCAGTTGTATTGGAAGCAAGGGAAACAAAAGACACGTAGAGTGGTGAGGCCTTGAGAAATTAAGAAACGCAGTTCTAGTGAAAAGAGCAAAGCATGGGCCGACTAGTAGCCCAAAAATAATGAGAGCAAAACTGTTCATTATACCACAGCACATTGACCCTACCATTTTACTAGCTGTGACATGTTGTAGGAGTGAACACTTACAAGATACACATGTAACTTAGAACAATGCCAGACATAACAAGATTGCAACATTGTAATTACACAAGTGTAATTATGCAAGTAAGACTGGTTCTTTTTTATGTATAAATAAAATAAAATTTGAATATGCATTGCTTTTGGAAACATTTGTTTGATATTTGGAAGATAAGAGGTTAGATGAAGCTATTAATGACCAACCTTATTCTTCCAATGAGCCAAGGTTCATCACTATTGTAAACAAAGACTTGTCTGAGCTGTATAGACCGAGGAATTTAGTAAGTACAGTGAATCAAATGTCCTGAGCTCTTATTGTATTCACATTTTGGCTGAACAGAGATGGAATCAAAGTACGTGCTAGAATCTGATTCATTTAACTTTGTTAATGGTGCTAAGGGTTTTATGGATCAGTCAGAAATGTAAATGAAATGATACAGCATCCTCTGCTTTGTTGGTGCTGTTACTTTCGGTTATTCTTATTTTGTTTACAATATATGTAAACTATCCCTTTACATTTATGACTAATAATATTAAGATTAACAGCTTCATATTACAAATATTAATCACCAATCAAGTAATGGGAATTATAATGGGATCCCAGATTTTTGTTTAAACTCTGGCATCTCACTCGCTGGGAGTTTCATCTGTTGTCTTAGTAACAGCCTGGCTATGACTGCAAGACACCAGTGCCAGTATCCAGTGTCCAGTATCCAGTATCCAGTGCCAGCCCTCCCGCTCGTGTATTATTGATTAATAACAGCATTGAAAACCTAAGGGATTGTTATGTTAAGATAATCACAGAGGCCAATGGAATTTGTGAAGAAGCAGGAGCATTTAAAAAGTTCAGCCTAAACTTGCTCCCTATCAACCTTCCTTAACCTGTCAGCCTGCACCAGATCTCCTCAAGGCTGTGTTCTGATTCCTTGTATAGTCCTTACACCTACAAATGTGTTCTGGTTCATGGCACAACCTCTTTTAACAAATTTGCTGATGACGCATTTGTGTTGAAGCAATTCTCTGAGGATGATGAGTCAGCCCAGAGGTAGCTACAAAGGCTAATGGTCTGGTGCTCTGATAATAACCTGCCACTCAACACCAAGAAAACAAAGGACTGGTCATTGACTGGAGGAATCACAAACACCTGGATCCACTCTACATTAATGGAGACATAGTGGTGGAAAGGGTCTCCAGTTTTAAGTTCCTGTGCACCCATATCTCAGACAGACTCTAATGGTCAGAAAACACTATTACCTTTGTAAAGAAAACTCAGCTGTGGCTTTACTTCCTATGGCATCTTAGGAGAGCTGACTAGTGTAGTTCACTAGGAGAGTGAACAGTAAAAAGGCTGTGTTACAATGGAAGGAATGTGTAATAAAAAGCAAGAACTTTGCAGTTATATTATACTGTGACAAAACAAATGAAGATAATGTGGAACAATGTTATGTTATACTTGATAAACAACAATAT
>JAUZSU010014900.1:0-10991 GCA_034780255.1 Parotocinclus maculicauda
GCAACAGTAGTTCTTGTTTGTACTTTCGCTATACGTGTAAATCGCACAATAAAGGTTTAATAAACATTTAATATGTTTACGTCCCGCCTTGTTACATAGGGCATGTTCGTTTAACCGGACCAGCCGGTTATTAGGACCAAAATGACGGCGTCCCGATGTGGTCCGATTAACCGGAATCGACTGTACATTCTAAAGCTGTAGCAATATTTGTGTTACTAGTCATTCAGGTCATTTAATATATATTTAACTCATTGACAAAAATAAAGCACCCGGCAAAAAAAAGGTTGGATTGCAACAAAACTTGGCATGCAGTTTGTCTCAGGCAGATATGTAAATGTTTGCAGGAGTGGTCAGAATAGACAGAATAGACACTAAATGTACCCTACCCCCCGCTGCCCTATAAAAAGTTTCTCAGAGGCTACTTTTGAGTATTGTACTTTTTGGTGAGAAATCGTTGACTGCTGACATGCCTCTACTGGGACAAACAGGATTACACCATCTAGGCTGTTCTGACCCGGCTGTTGGGAGGTGTTCGGAGCAGTGGTTTTGTTGAGGGCGAACACAAAGCGAAAAGACTCTGGATGGCCCAGTCAGACCACCAGTAGAAGTATTGTTTGGTCTTCTGACAAGCACAAGCAGCTCCCACAGTGGTGTTGTCCAAAATCTAGACACCTTGAATACATACCCCTGTCTGGACCGTTTCCAAAAAAATTTGTTTTCAGGGCACCCATTATGTGTGCTGCCATTAACAGCCAGCCTCCATCGCCTTGGTTTGCGGTGGTGTTGTGTATGAGAAGCCTGGACTGTTATGGACTGGAAACGTTTTGTCTCTTAGTAACATATCCAGGTTCTGTTACAGATCTGATGACAGTCAGGTTTGAGTATGGACGCCTTGTGGTGAGCGCTTCAATCCTGCTTTTGCAGTGTAGGAACACAGTGCCCCAACTGCTGGTGTGATGATCTGGGGAGCTATCGCATAAGACAGTAGGTCACCCCGAAGGACACTAATAACTCAACAATATGTTCAGGACATCCTGCTGCCACGTGTTTTCCTATCAGGAAATGGCTTCCAAATGCCATTTTTCAGCAGGATAAAGCACAATAGAACACAGCAAGGGTTTCCCATGAATGTCTCCACCAGATTGCAACCATTCCTTGGCTTGCTTGGTCCCCATCCCTGCGAGTATGCAGAACCTGCAGACTCAGCTGCAAAATCTGTGAGCAAAGGTCCCTCAGGATACCATACAGAACCTGTAGGCTTCCAGAGGCAGAACTGTATTTCGTGCCGTATCCAAGCTAAAGGCGGCATAATAGGGTACTAGTGTCTCCTTTTAATTGTATGATTTACCCAGATAAGCTTATCCTTTCTAATAGCGTATTCACATAGATCATCTTTACAGTGATGTACGTTTCATGCCATCCCAATGACTCTCCTTTGCTGACTTCTTTTGTTTGTTAGTGAGTGCAGTTTGATGGTTAAACTGATTAAACAGTATGTGAGTGGACAATATTTTCCTGTTACTAGGATTTTTGACCTTTGCATTTTGTTGCTTTTATTTCTCTCAGTGTGCACTGCAGACATGGCTGTGCTATTGCTGTAGCTGACCAAAGTGTGGCTCAAATCGTGAAGCAGCTGACAGTTTTGGGCCATTGCCCTTCCTGCCCCAAAATCTTCTTCTGCCAAGAGCAAGTAGTAAAACATAGAAAGGAAACTTTGCATGATGTGGAAATGATCCGCAGTGTGGAACAAGCTCTCCTGGTCTATAGCAACTACAAGGAAATCCAACACAGCCTTAATTCAACTACCAGTCATCCTGCTAAACGGGTCAGTGCAACCAAAGTTTCACCTCACAGTAAAAATGGAGAGACCTCTGATTGTTCCCCAGCAAAGCGGCAGAGAACCTCCTGCTCGCCTTCTCAAACTAAATCCACCAGTGCTTACAAATTTGCTTGGTTTTGCGAGTGTGGCCTGAGGTTTCTGGAGGAGGATAAGGCCAGCAAGCATCTTCTAACAGCCAACCAAATCTTCCACAAGTGTGCTGTGTGTGGCAAGTTGATGGGCGAATATTCTATTGCTCGTTTGCACATGAGCAGATTCCATGGTGGTGCTCATCTGTCGAACTTCCTCTTCCACTGCAGACTGTGCAGTGTAGAAATGCCAAGGAAGGAGGATATCATGTCTCATGTTGGTGTTTCCCACCATGGGCACACTTACTATGAAGAAAGAGAGGACACCACCCTGGATGACTTGGATGGTCCTTCTGAGAAACCTTCCACCAGCACAATCTGTACAGAACCTGGTCCCAAACCTCAGGTTCCAAAAAGTGAAGAACGGTGGATGTGCAGGATGTGCGAAGACACGTTTGACTCGGAAACAGAGGTGCACAAGCATTGCAGTGATTTGAGCATTCACAGCTTCCAGAGGTTCATTTGTGGCCACTGTCCACAGAAGTTCTTTAAAGAGTCCACCATTCGCCGGCACTGTGCCAATGAGCACAATAATCAGCTGGTCATTCACTACTTCTGTGGACTTTGTGATAGCATGCTTTATGACTCGGAGGAAGAGTTCATGCATCATTACACTGGACTGCACAGCAGGGATTATTATCGTTTCAACAAGATGGAGAATGGTTCCCTGGTCCAAGAGAGTTCCCAGAGAGAGGTGGAGGCACCAACAAGTAATATCGTTCCTCATCTCTGTATGTGCATGGGTTCGCAAAAATCCAGAAAAGAAACAAAATCCACTTTTACAAGTTGCATGAAGCAGCTGGCTAGTGAGGGCAAATGCAGTTACGTCTGTCATCGATGTGCAGCAACAACAAGATCTTATGCTGAGATGAAAACCCACATACACTTAAGCCACGAGACCCTAGGGAAAGACAAAAGCTTCTATGTTACCTGTACATTCTGTTCTGAGAGACACAAGGATGTGCCTAGTTTTCATTTGCACTACCATGCTAATCACTGCTCGCTAGAGCCGTGCGAGTCCTCTCCAACTAGTGGACCAAGCAGATCCCTGAGGGACAGTGCCCTCAAGACAAAGTTTCTGAAACCAGGGGAGGTTTCTCCAGGCACAAATGGTGAGGTTTATTCGAGATATTTTGTTTGGTAATATATAATTTCGTTCTGCGTTAACTCTGAAAGTTTTTTTTAAATAGTTTGCTTGTTGCCTTTTTCAGCTGACGAGTTTCAGGATGTAAGGAGAGCCTCTACTTCAAGCCCTGAGGTTCCTACAGAAGACCTGAACTGTCCTCAAGGTAACCATGATGAATTTTCAAAAATGTCTATGCTAGGCCATTGTTTTGCTATTAGTGACTGTTTTGAAGAACTTTTGAATTTACATCGAACAAACTCATGTCCTCAGATGTTGATGAACATATTAAACTGGCGTTGGCTTTAAGTGCAGAAGAAGCAAGGAAGCCAGCAGAATTTGACCAAGGTGGGTCAAGATCTTTTTAATTCTTGGCCAAGTTGTTGCTAAAAAGATTATGACTTCTCTTACATTTATTAATCAGAGCTTTATCTTTGCCAGCTTTGCATCTCCTCAAAATACCAGCATCCCTGTCGAATCAGCTTGGTAAACATTTGGCTGTTAAGTGAGGTGTGGGTGAATAAAGGCACAGCTTGGCATTGGTGTGGTGTTTGGGATACATGGTTTAAGGGTAACTAATATATGGTGGTCGTTGTGTGCGTTTACATGCACCTAATAGCCTGATAACTGCAGAAAATTAGATTTTGTCAGTAATCCGATCAATGAGTACACATGCATTTGAGTTATCAGATAGTGGGTTTACATGACTCAATAAATAATCGAATTTCTGCAACCATCCAGTTATCTCACAGACATATGTGACATTAAACTTCATTTTTTTAATTAAATAATCAAATTCTTAGTTTAATCATTCAACAGTTAATCTGCTTAATCATTCAACATTATTTTACTCCACTTTGAGAACCACTGGTTCCCAATTTTAGGTGTTTTAGTTCAGTTCACTTTTAGGTATAAAGAGCAGGCATCTTAAATTGGTTACAAATTCAACATTAGCAACATAAATAGACATGTATTCCAACTTTACTATTTCAGCCACAACCACCACTAGTGGATGTGTATCAAACAGAACCACGTCATCCTCATGGACAGACATTGGAAGTAGAATGTCATTATTAAAGAGCATAGTGAGTTTGACTGTGGCACTGCAAACTTTTTAACAAGTCAGCGTGTCTAATTCTTGTCCCTGGTAACTTTATGAGCTGAACAAATACAAAATCAGCTCCACTGTAAAGTAGCAGGTCAGATATGCACACAGGACGTGACCATGGACGGCAGAAATGTTAAAAAAGAATTTGAGTAATACTAGCCAACTCTAGACTGCCTGTTATGTCAGACACTTCATGGATTGAGTTTCCATGGCCAAGCAGCTGCATACAGTCCTATGATCATCATGTGCAATGCCAGTCGCTGGCTACAGTGTCGTAAAGCATATTGTCACTGCACATATCGCTGGGACTTCGGTAGCCTAGCGAGTAAGTTACTGCAGTCTGGACCTCGTTGTACAGGTTCAGATCCCACCTCCTGTGCAGTGGGTACAGGCTCTTAACCCACGATTGCTTGAATTGTAAGACTGTAGTTGTATTTAGCAGAAGCTCTGGATAAGAGCTTTTGCTAAATGTCGTAAATGTAAATGGACATAGGCTCTGTTCCGACAAATCCGTAGTACGTTAAATTTGTTGTAAAATCAGGAGTTTAATATATATTGTATATATCATTGCACAGCCTACCACAAACTTTCTTAAAACATTTGCCATTAAAAATACAGATAGCATAATAATAACATAATAATGTATTGAAAGTGAAAAACAAAAAAAAAAAAAAAAGTTTATGGCCAGCACGTTTTTTCCTCACTACATTTCCCAGCACTCATCCCCCCCACCATGTGACTCAATACATCCTGGACTTCCTTATTTAGCACAGAGTACTGTACTGTTGTATTGTTTTGTCATTTGCCCAGGGAAAATTCCAAATTTGGAGTATGGTTTCTGCTAATTTGTATATTTCTTTGTATATTATTGGGTTCCCAATGTAAAATCGAAATATCGTAAAATGCCTGTACACTGTAGGCTACTATGATGCTATGTGTAATGTCTGGTAAAGGACAAATCATTTTATTTATCACACAATTATACTGGACTGAACTGGAACTACATGTCCATGGCATCACTAATGCTATTGTGGCTGAATGGGAGCAAACCTCTGTAGCTAAAATCTATTCAGAAGGGTGAAGGCAGTTTTTTGCATTTAAAGCGTCCACAAACTAACCCTATTTTCAACACGTCTATGTAGTCAAATTAACATTTCGGTGCAGAGTGTAAATTCTTTAGACTGCATAGCTTAGGGTTCCCTAGAGGAGCTGACCGAACTCATTATCAGGTTCTTGAAGAGCTAAATCAGGTTTTGCCCCTTGCCCCTTTCCCCATTCTTGACCTGTGTTGACTTTTAAATTCTTATAAATTTGCTAAAATTAGATTGTTAGTCTTCTAGGAGGTAGCCTAAGATTGAAATGGCAAACAATTTTTAAATGCATAAAATACCAGTATAAGAAGATTTAAATATTTTATGTGTAAACAGTGTTCTGTATTAATTTACTTACTTTTCAAGTTATAACTCTAACTAATGTTATTTTTATTTAACGTCGTATCAGCTGCTGAGGCCTTTTCACAACAAGTACAAGGTTATTACAAAACTAGTCATACAGACTTGTACTGGGAAATTTAGCTAAACCAGTTACCTAATCCATGTCTTTGGACTGTGGAAAGAAACCAGAGCACCCGTAGTAAACTCAGACAGACCGAGTTTGAGGTCGAATTCAATCCAGGGCTGCTGGAGCTGCGCTAACCGTAGCACCACCATGCCTCCCACCTAACAAGAGAACGCATAATGCAGGAGCATGCATATCCCAGATACGATACCAGTCCATCGCCTGTCCTGTCTGTATGTGAAGCCTGACCCAGGTGGGGGCACCACTGAGGTCTGGGTTAGTGTTCTAGACCACTGTGCCAGCCTTGCTAACAAATATTATGTACCCTTTATTTTACAAAATTACTTTCACAGGCCACATTATTAGATACACCTTGCATGGTACCTAACAGCTTTGCAACTGGTACACGTTTGAACCCCCATTTTCAAGCAGTTGAAAAGTACCTAATACAGTGGCTGGTAAGTTTATAACTATAGAAGCTAAAATGGCAATCAGCTTGTATGAATAAATACACATTAAAGGAAACCGATGCAAATGTTTTCAACATAACATTTTACATGTTTTAGCTACATGACTACAAAGTCAAAGTAAAATGTATTTATATAACGCTTTTTACAATGGAGCATTGTCTCAAAGCAGCTTTACAATATTATATTATGTAAAAGGCCAATCCCAAATTGAGCAAGCCTAGGGTGACATTGGAAAGGAAAAACTCCCTGAATATAGAAGGAAGAAACCTTGGATGGACCAAGATTCAAAAAGGGACCCATCCTCCATGGGTGGCCAAGACTGAACTTGCATGCTACTATGCCACAGCATCACAAAACCTTGATCCCGGTTTAGACTTGTAAAACCGTGTAGGTTTTGACCAAGAACATCTGAGCAGATAAGAAAGATTAAAGGGCTATGTTAGAGATCTCTGCCAGCACAAACTGCACAGACCATCTCAGGAGCAGCCTTTCCTTCATTATAGGACATTTATGAGGAGAGCCCATAACATCACTAGGGACAGTACACACCCCCAGCATAGACTCTTCACACTCCTACCTTCAGGCAGACGCTACACTAGTGTGAAGTCCAGAACTACAAGACTGACCAAAAACTTATTCAGGCTGGTGAATACCTCAGTACCACCTCTTCCCCCTCCACACTCTGAACTGGTTTAGGCCAACTTTGCACTCAATAATCCACTACAATACTACTGTTTACTGTTTACACCTATTACTTGATACACCTTATAAACAGTTGCTCTACATTTCTGCACATATGCATGTGTAATTTTAATGTTATTTCAATTGCCCGTGTAATTTTAAATTTTATTTCAATTTCTGTACATACTGTTTTCTTAAGATTATATTTGGCAAATGGAGGAACAGCAAAGTAAGAATTTCATTGCACAGTGTAACTGCCTGTTCTGCTGTGTATATGACAATAAAAGTCTTAAACTAGAATCTGACTTGTGAAATTTACTGGCTGCATTAAAAGGATGGGACTCCTGGCAGAGTTTGGTTTACATTCAGCCTTCACTCCATCTGACACAGACACTAATCATCCTTGTGTGATGTCTGACCTGGTTACAATGTACCACTGGGACTCGAACCCAGGTCTATGCAGATTTATACTAGTAAACTGTGAGCCTCAGATTCCACTAATATTTAATCATAATTCTATAACCACAGGCAGCCAGAAAGAAATACAAGAACGTTGTTATGAGTTTTCCGGTATGTTAAAAAGTCTATGACATTTCAAGGCAACAAAATAAAACATAAAACTATATATAAGTATTTAAAAAATTATATTCCTGCCCTAAATATCTATCTCCATGACGTACATTGCATCGTTTACCTCAGACCATGATACCCTTTCCTTTACTTGACCCATGGCTGTCGGAAATGTTGTGCTGAACTAAAGCAAATCTAGACAGCAATAAAATTTGAAAATGTAGACACAAATGTTTAAAAACACACTAGGCATACCACAGACCAAAGAAAGAATCCGGCTTCTGTTATTGAGATCAGAGTATGGCGCCGATTACTCCTGGGGGAGTACTTTAAGGTAATGGACATGAGGATTCATACCGTTACGCCAACATGGCCTCCATCATTACCGTCATGTGCCTGTTGTACCCAAAAGCACCCTGAGAATTGGGTCCCACTTACAAACACCAGCTGCTGGGAAAGCAACTTTTATTCACTCCGGTGTGTTTGAGTGAGTATTGTGCGCCTCTCATGACTTTGTAGACATAAAGGCAGCAATAAGACAAGCAATAGTTAAATATTTACATCCCACACAGCCAGGATGAAGCCTCAGAGAGTGTGTGTGGATGTTACATCAACTTTTAGAACAGAGAATAGAGGTTAAGACGAGCCATTATGAGCGAGTCACTGTGAGAAATCTTCTAAACATCAAAGCACCATTTGTTAATATAAACAGGGATTAAACATATAATATGTTTATTTTATTTATTTAAGTTAAAACCTGCTTTGTTGAATACTGCACCATTAAGCCTTCTGTAATGTGTCGCCCTCTAGTGAAGGGCTTTTGGAATAATAAAACATTTACATTTACATTTACATTTCCAGCATTTAGCTGAAGCCCTCATCCAGAGCGACTTACAACTGATATAGTCTTACAATCCAAGCAATGGGGGGTTAAGGGTCTTGCTCAAGGACCCAACCATGGCAGCTTGGCAGAGGTGGGATTTGAACCCTGGACCTTCTGGTCTAGAGTCCAGTTCCTTAACCACTAGGCTACCACAGTCCCACGTACAGTACCACAGCAGGCATTAAATTCAAAACGGGAGAATATTTGCAAAAAACAATAAAGTTTGTCCATTTGAACATTAAATCTCTTGTGTTTATAGTGTACTCGATTGAATCTGGGTTGATAAAGTGTTCACCATATTCTTTTTTAATTATGTTTTACACAACATCCCAAAGTCACTGGAATTGGGTTTGTAGTTGTGTGTTGTATGTTAGGTGTAAGTACAGCATACACTCATGATTCTTACATCATAACAGTTACCTGGTTTTACTGAAAACATTAAAGTCTTCGTGGGAAATTAACCCATTATAAATATTTAAACAGAAAGAAAGATAAAAACAAAGATAAAAAGAAAGAAAGAAAGATAAAAAGAAAGAAAGAAAGATAAGAAAGATAAGAAAGAAAGAAAGAAAGAAAGAAAGAAAGAAAGATAAAAAGAAAGAAAGAAAGAAAGATAAAAAGAAAGAAAGATAAAAAGAAAGAAAGAAAGAAAGAAAAGAAAAAGATAAAAAGAAAGAAAGAAAGAAAGATAAAAAGCAAGAAAGAAAAGAAAAGATTAAAAAAAGAAAGAAAGAAAGATAAAAAGAAAGAAAACTAAAGAGAAAGAAAGAAAAGAAAGAAAGATAAAAAGATAAAAAAAGAAAGAAAGAAAGCTAAAAAGAAAGAAAGAAAAGAAAGAAAGATAAAAAGATAAAAGAAAGAAAGAAAGAATAAATAAAAAGACAGAAATGAGAGAAAAACAAAGAAAAAATAGAGGAATGTAAAGAAACTTTTCCCATCTCTGTTTTTTAAGTAATAATCTTGGTTTATTTGCTTTAGCTCCTGCAAATTGTGCTCAAGAAAAAGTCACTTCTAGCTGCTCCTTTGTTTTCTAAATTTAAAAACAAAACCCCAGAGTTTCCCCAAACGTTTGTTTATTTCTGGCATTTTTATTTCCTATTTTGTGGAGATTTGCATACATTAGGTACATTTAGGTCATGTGCTCTATTCTCAGTATGATCCTTTATACACAGACATTAAAACATTGCATCAATTTTGTAAGAATTTACGGGGAAATAAACAACGAATTTCCTTACAGCGTGACTTAAAGCAGAATTAGAGTTAGTAATTAATTATTAGGTTAAATGATTAAATCCAGACTTACTTGATTGGCTCTGGTTTCCTGATTCTTTGTTGGAGTATCAGCAGCTCAAATCCAAACCTCCACATTTCAGTTTAATCTCTGTTCAACTCAACGACAAAATTCAGCCATGAAACCAAGAAACCAATCTATGATCTTATAAAGAGCAGCTTTAATTCCTTCCCATATCGAATATCGTGATCTAGAAATATAGCAACACTCTGATATTCATACTCCAGTTTAAATCTAAATATTATGTTGTCATGGGAACAAAAACCCAGTGACTTGACGTGGTGTTTAAATGAGTGACATTTAAAAAGACTAAAGTTAAGAAACAGAAGAATAAAGTCAAAATTACAATAAAAAATGGTTTCTTATTTCCCTTTTCTTATTATGGTACTGGTACGTGTTTAGTAACCAAACATAATAGGGCGCATTAAGCATACAAATTGTACTCCAGTCCGTCCCAGGACTACCTGCGACGCCAGAGGTGATCTCCCGACTGGTCCCCTCCCTCAATCACAGCTAATTATAACTGCACGCGATGCCTGACCTGACCTTACTGAACGCGAATAAAGAAATATATTGAAACATTTCACCATCTCACGCATTAAATCTCACCTGAGACGTAAATGCATTAAAAACAAACAAAAGCAACATGTTTTTAAAGGGTTATTTTATTTAAGCTGGCGCTTCGGAACCAATTAGGAAAACTGCATGTATTTATAACGGCTGATTGGGACTCTTGGGCCGCCTGACATAGCAGGGCTTCCCCCTAGTGGTAAGAATTGGAACATTCCCAAACAGGAAGGCCAAACAAACTGCTCACACAAATGAGGATTTTAAAATGATTAGGAAGCGATTTAAAAAGAAGCATTTAATTATTTCTTATTCAACAAGATGACCAAAAAAGCAAATAAAAAGTCTAAGAAAGTGGTGTAATTACGCTAATAAAATGCAAACTCAGTTATGGTGATTGAGTAGTAAGTGATGTATGCATGGGGTGAACAGCTACGTCAAACTGGACCAGAGTGCCCCCACATTGGCTGTTCAGTAGAGTGTATGGTCACCCAAGAGTGACACCCATCCTCTACTGTTCATATAAGCAGGACAGTACACAGAAACCAATCAGGAGGATGTTATTTTCTTTATTTTCATACATTGCGGAGCTAATAATGGGCCGATGTTTTAACTGGATTCTGGATTAGATGAGATTATCAGATGGATGGATGGTGGAGGTAATCAGATGTTCCAGGTTGATTCACTCGAGTTGACTGAAACCCAGCACCTCACACACGTAGGCGTACAAATCGAAACCCAGATACAGACGAGTCATAGAGCAGATTACACCA